>CM065474.1:42151324-42434694 GCA_032872505.1 Leptopilina syphax
CTTAAAATAATTGAATATTTCCAAGAAGAAATTTATTATACTTTTAAAAATAATTGAATTCTTGTGATGAATATTGTGTTTATTTATGAAAATAATTGAATTTTCCAAAGAATTTTATTGAAATATGCAAGAAAATAATATTGAATATTTTTCGGGAATAATTTTGTTATTTATTTTTAATAATTGAATTTTTAAGAAAAAAATTTATAACTTTTAAAAACAATTGAATTTTTGTGATTAATATATTGTTATATTTATGAAAATATGTAATAAAAAATTAATTAATTAAAATTAATTAATTATTTTAATTGTTTTTGAATTTTGCAAAGAAATTTTTATTAAAATGCATCAAAATAATTGAATTTTCGGGAATAATTTTGTTATTTATCGTTAATAATTGAATTCTTTCAAATAATACTAAATTTTTTACTAATTTTTCTAAATAATTAATTTTATCGAAATTTAAAAAACATGAAAATTTTATTTTAAATAATTGAATTCTTATGTGGAAAACTTTATTTGTGAAAATAATTGAATTTTTCGATTAATTAATTTATAAAAGTGGTTTAAAAATAATTGAAATTCTTCGATAAATTTTATTATTTATGAAAATAATTGAAAATTCTTGCTTAGAATTTTATCAAAAAATTTTTTTAAAAAATTGAATTTCCACGAAAAATGTTATTATTAGTGAAAGTAATTGAATTATCGTATAAAGAACTGTATAAAAAATTTGTTAAATAATTGATTTTTTTGAAAATTTTTTTTAAAATGCTATTCTAAATTAATTGAATTCCTCTGGAAATTTTATTATTTATGAAAATAATTGAATTTTGGTTGGATGAATTTTAATAATTCTTTTTAAATAATTGAATAATTGTTTTGCGAAATTTGATGAAAATACACTAAATATTAAAAATAATTGAATTTGGAATATTTTTTGAAAATAATTGAATCGTTTTAAAAAATAGAAATTAGCTTTTGTGATTGAAACGAAACAAAAATATTAATAAAAAAAAAAGAAAAATAATAATAAAAAATTATAATTTTTACCTATAATTTTTAAAGATTATATTTTCCTCTTCAAAAAATATTAATATTATTAATAATATTTATAAAAAAAGGGTGGAGGGGAGTAAGGAGCAAAAAAGGTGACAAGAAGGGGGAGAGGAGTGGGGAAAGAAAGTGACTTTTTACTATCAAATTAGTTTTTTTTTTTTTTTTTTTTTTTTTTTTGACTAATTTTAATTTTAGAAAAATTGTAAATTTTGTTTTTGTTTTGCCTAAAAATTTGTAGCCTATTGAAAAAGAAGAAAAAAAGTAGTAAATATTTTTTTCACAATATCGCATTTTGTCATAATATTAGGGAATAATTTCCAAAAAGTAAAAAAGTCGTCACTACAAAAAAAAAAAAGACAGAAAAAAACCCGGAAATGTCATTTTTATTTTCAAACCAATTTTCCTCTCTCTCCCCCCCCACAATTTTTTTTCTAATATTTCTCATTTTTCTGGAATTTTCAGCTTGCCTCGTTTAGTTTCACGTTTTTTTTTGTCTCACGCCCTTTTGGTACCTTTTTTCTCCTCTCTCTCTCTCTCTTTCCCTCTTCGCAGTAGTTTTCTCCCCCTCATTGGAGACACACGTCTTTGATGGCTATAAACGCGACACTTTTTACTACACGCACCACTCTCTTTCTCTCTCTCTAATTTTTTTTTTTGTCAAGTGTTTTTTTTCACTTAATTTTTTGTTGCCTCTTCTTTTCCTCGAGGCAAATGCCGCGCCGCACACGTACGGAAGAGAGTGCGCGCTCGTATATACGATTTCGACCGCAAAACGAGATTTTAACGAAAGCCGGACCAGACGACATCCGTTTGGCTTCCGGTCGCAGGAGAGGAATTTTTTTTTCTTCCTCCTTTTTTTTATATCATATTTTTCATGAGAGGCATACTCGCGAGTGACAGAGAGAGAGAGAGAGAGACTCACAAGGGTCCAAATATACATTTCTTTCTGTTTTTTCCTCTTTCTTTTTTTTCTCCTTCTTTTTTTTAAACAAGTGAGCGTGAAATTTTCAACAAAAAAAAAATTTTAGTCTATTTTTGTTCTTGTGGCGGAAAAAATTTTTTTTTTTCTAAACTGAATAAGAGAAACAATTTTTTTACGTGAAAAAATACTCCCCTCCCCCTATTTCCCTCTTTCCCTCCGCGGTCTTTTTTACTCTCTCTCTCTTTATTTTTTCTTGTTCTCTCTCTCTCTCTCTCTCTATTTTTTCTCGTTTTCGCTGTCTCTCGTTCTCTCTTTACTTTGTAAAAAAAAAAATTGTAAATCTTTGTTTTTTTTTTACTTTTTTTTTTAATCTGAAGAAATTTTTTTAAACCAGGAAAAGAAATTGTCGAAAGTTTTTTTTAGAAAAAACAAAACAAAAAAAAAATACTACTTTGTCTTTAAAACGGTTGATAATTTGATTTAATGAATGAAAATTTAACGCTCGAGGGGAAATTGTTTGGGTTAAAAAAAGCAAAAAACAAAAAAAAAAAGAGATAAAAACTACTGAATTATGATAATGACTTTGGAAAAAAAATGCATAATGAAAATGAAAAAGGAAAAAGGAATAAAGAAAAGATTAAATATACTCGACTTTTGGTAGGAGATTAAAAGAAATATTACTGTTTTTTTTTTGTTTTGATATAGCTAAGAAAAAAAAAAGAAAAAAGATTCATTTTTCCATTAATGTTATTACTACTGTTTTTTTTTTTTAATTTCGTTTTTTTTAATAGAATTTCCGATTCGAAATTTGTAACTATTATCATATTTTTTTTTTAAGTAATTTTATTATTTTGTATCTATGCACTGAAAGAGAAAATTGATTTGATTCTAATAAGCGACTACTTGCGTCATTTATCGAATAAATATTTACTTGAGTCAAATAATTTCCACTTTTCTCAAAATTTTGACGTGGTAGTCAATTTTTGACAATTGGGATCGTGTTCAGAGGACAAAAAAAAACCACTCCCATATATGTCAATAATATGCAAAACAAAAAAAAATTTTTTTTGGTTACTTTACCCCCACTTTTTTCAAAAAAAAATTCTACCGTACGAGTTAATTTTCCATTAATACCGCAATGTATTCATCAGTGGACAAAAATAGTAATTCATGGAAAAATGACACTTAACTCCGCAACTATACAAAAATACGAAAAGTAAAAATTAAATCCCCCCTCCTTGCGGGTTGCCAGGAGGGGGGATTTAATTTTTACTTTTTTATTAGAGGGGGGATAGTGATATAAAAACAAAATGAAAACTATATACGAAAAAAAAAACAAAAATTAGAGTCAGCCCCCTTCACTTTGACTCTATTTTTTATTACCCCCCCCCCCTCCCTCGGTTTAACAGTGAATTAAAGACGTAAAAAAATTAGAAATACGAAAAGTAAAAAGTAAAGAGTGGTGGGGTGAGGGGGGTGATAGTGAATTAAAAAACAAAATGAAGACTAGAAATAAGAAAAAAAAAATTAAAAATTAAAAAAAAAATTAGAGTAAAAAGGAGAAGGGGGGGGGGTAGTAAATTAAAGACGTACGAAGACTAGAAAAGAAGTAGAAAAAAAATTATCGAGACAAGAAGAGAGAGAAATAGAATCAGAGACTAGGTAATAAAGAGAAGAAGAAAAAGTGTATATAGAAGAAAGAAAAAGAAATAATAAAAAAAAAAAAAAAAACAATAAAAAAAAAAGGGGAAAAGACAGTGATAGTGAGTGCCCCCGTGTTTTATAAGGGAGGGTATAGAGAGAAGTAAAGCAGAAGCAGAGAAGAGGAACGAACACGATATGCCCGCTTAATTATCCCCCCTCCCTTCTCTCTCTCTCTTACTCACTCTGACTAATTCTGCATATCCCTCTCTCTCTCACTCTTCTCGTCTAGGAAATAGTCTCCCCCCCACTCCACCCTCCTTAGCTCTCTTCACTCCACGAGAACCATCATCCCCCCCCCCTCCTCATCCTTCCTACTATCGTGTGTCTGGGGAAGGCGCTTCGTCTAAAAAAAAGTGGGTGGGGGCGCACAGGCACACCACTCCAGTCGACGTTTCTTCTCCGTGCTGGGCAGCAGCAGCAAAGGGGGTGGGGTGTGTGTGTGAGCAGGGAAAAAAAATGGGGGAAAACGCGCGTCGAGCGCTGAGAGACGAGAGAGAGAGAGAGCGAGCCCATAGGGAATGTGTTGGCGAAGAAGGAGAAGGAGAAGGAGACGAGAGCGAAGTAGAGAGAGAGAGAGAGAGAGAAGGAGGGGGGATACAAACCCAGTGGCTGAACGGCGCGGCGCAGTAAAGGAGTTGGTTCTCTCTCTCTCGCTCTAATATTCTCCCTCTCTTTCTACTAATATTTCGCCTCTCTCTCTCTCTGTCTCTTTATATTATTTTTCTCTCTATCGCTCTAGTATTCGACTCTCTCTCTCTATACTATTCTGTCTCTCTTTCTCTCTCTCCCTCTGTCTCTCTCTATTATTTCTCCCTCTCTCTCTCTATCTTTCTTTCTCTCTTTTTTCCTCTCTCTCTCTTTTCTCTGTCTCCGTCTTTGTTTTTTCTACTAAAAAGCAGTAGAGAAATAAAGAAGAGACTAGTAAAGAGAAAAAACGCTGAAAACCAGTGGAAAAATAAAGAGAAGACTAGTAAAGAGAGAGAAAAGAAGAGCCTTAGAGAGAGAGAGAAAGAGAAAATCGTCAGAGGGAGAGAGAAAGAAAAACAGTAAAGAGAGAGGAGAGCGAAAAGATCGCCGGAGGGAGAGAGAACACCTAACGGGAGAGAAGAGATGAGAGTAGTGGAAGGGAGTGAGAGAAACCACTAGAGCGAGCCGAAAGGAGAGGGGGGAAAACTAGAGTGAGCGAGAGAGAGAGAGAAACCCCACCGAACTCCTACCATTGGTGGGGTGTTTGGGAAACGGGGGAGAGAGAGCGAGAGAGAGAGAGAGACAGCGCAAGCGAGTGAGAGTGAGTCTGCCAGCGCTTCGAGCGGCGCAAAACATTCAGTCGGCAAAAAGTAGCCAAGGGGTAAGCATTACCCGTCGAATCGAATGAAAATAAAAACCGGAAAGAGTTATTATAACACAGTACAAAAAAGAAAACGAAAAAACGTGTTCGTTTTTTTTTCTTTCCCTTCTTCGCTCTACTCAGTCAACTCCAGTTTTTTTTCTCTCCCTAAACTAAAGAAAGTCAATTCTTTTTTTTTTTAACTCACCGTCAAATGACGTGACGTTTCCCCAAGTGTTGTGCTTTTTTTTTTATATTATCAAAATTTTCAATTTTTCGACAACAATTTTTCCTGAATACTTGAGTGCGTCTATAAAGTGTTGTGTATTAAAAGAGAACGAAGTTTTTCTTTTTTTTTTTGTTTTTGTGAAATAGTGAAAGAATTTTTTTATCGTTCGTTTCGATAAGAGTTTGAAATATATAACGGAAAAGGGAACGAAAAAACGGCCTCAAACTGGTTTACTCGGGGTTTTCTGTTGGGACCAAAATGGAGGTGAGAGGGATGGAGTACAGGCCCGTGGTACCCACGGGGGTGGTCGCTGGCCTTCAGGACTACCACGCCGCGATTCCTGACCTCAGCCCGCCAAGGAGTCAGGGATCATCGACGGGTGGCGCATCCTCAATTGGCGACTACGCGCCCCGAATGTACACACCGCCCACTCCCCCAACTCCCCACGAGGACGAAAAGGTAAAATTTCATTCAGGTTTATAAAGTCCCTCCGCCACCCCTTTCGCCCTACGCGACCCGAAACGATCCCCCCCCCCCCCATCGTACTTGGAATTTACTATTGCCAAAAAGTGTCTTTTTTACCCCGTAGGGAAAATTGGGTGAATGCTATTGTCAGTGTATTTTTTTTGTCACGGTTCAGTGTATTTTTTTTGATAAAAAAAATTGCTACGTGTATTTCTTTGGCTGTAAAAAAATTGACAGTGTATTTTTTCTGGTATAAGTATGTATATTTTGGTTCCATAAAAGACTACTAAGTGTATTTTTTAGTTCTAGAAAAAATTACTCAGTGTATTTTTCTGGTCCAGGGAAAAAATGCTCGGTATATTTTTTCGGATCTAAAAAGAATTGCCGAGTGTATTTTTAGCTCTAAAAAAATTACTCCAGTGTATTTTTTTATGGTTTTAAAAAATTATTTATAGGTTTATTTTTTCGGATCAAAAAGAATTGTTAAGTGTATTTATAGTTCTAAAAAATTACTCCAGTGTATTTTTTTGGTTTCAAAAAATTATTCCAGTGAATTTATTTGGTTTAAAAAAAACTACTAAGTGTATTTTTTTTGGCTCTAAAAAAATTCCAAAGTGTATTTTTGGGCTCTAAAGAGAAATTGCCGAGTTTATTTATTTTGAATTTAAGAAAATTCTTCTGTGAATTTTTTGGTTACGAAACAAATTTTCAGTCTATTGTTTTTTTGTTCAAAAAATAAACCAGCAAGTGTATTTCTATGCCCTAAAAAATACTATTTAGTGTATTTTTTAGATCCAAAAAATTGTTAAATGTATTTTTTTGGTCCAGTAAAGTGTATTTTTTGGTTTTCTACTAATGCTAATTACTAAAAATAGTTCAAAAATATTAAATGTACAATACTAAAAGTAATTTGACAATTATGAAAAATAGTGAAAGAATTTTAAAAATAGACAAAGAATACGAAATATAGTCAAAGAATACGAAATATAGTCAAAGAATTACTAAAAGCGACTCAAAAATACTAAAAGTAGTTAAAGAATACAAATATAGTCAAAAAATACTAAAAGTAATTCAAAAATACTAAAAGTAGTTGTAAAATATTTAAAATAGTCAAAGAATATGAAATATAGTCAAAAAATACTAAAAGTGGCTCAAAAATACGAAAAGTAGTTGAAAAATAGTAAAAGTAGTCAAAGAATACGAAATATAGTCAAAAAAATACTAAAATTTATTCAAAAATTCTAAAAGTAGTTGAGAAATATTTAAAATAATCAAAGAATACGAAATATAGTAAAAAAAATACTAAAAGTAGTAAAAAAATAATAAAAGTAATCAAAGAATACGAAATATAGTAAAAAAATACAAAAAATTGCTAAAAAAATACTAAAAGTTGTTCAACAGCATTAAAACTAGTTAAAAAATATTAAAAGTCAAAAAAAATTCTATTAATGCAAATAGTGGTTTAAAAATACTAAAATTAGTTAAAGAAACTGAAAAAATAGTGAAAGAAAACGAAAATTAGTCAAAAATACCAGAAGCAGCCAAAGAATACTAAAAGTAGTTCAATAATTCTAAAATTATTTAAATAATACTAAAAGTAGACAAAAAATACAAAAAATAGTCAAACAAATACTAAAAGTAATTAAATTTTTAAATAATACTGAAAGTAGTCAAAAAATACAAAAAGTAGTCAAGAAAGTACTAAAAGGGGTTAAAAAATACTAAAAGTAGTCAAAAAGTATGAAAAATAGTCAAAAAATATGAAAAAGAGTTTAAAAATGTTAAGAGTATTCAGACAATACCCAAAATAGTCAAAAAAATACTAAAAGGGGTTAAAAAGTACTAAAAACAGTCAAATCATACTAAAAGTAGTCAAAATATTGTAACAGTAATCTGTAGATTTGAAATAATTGTTTTTTATGCGAATTAAAAAAATTCTTATTCGTTCGCTAATTAAATAGTAAAAATTTAACTATTTTTTAATAGGAAAACTTCTGGAAAATTACTAAAATATCTATAAACTGAAATTGTAAACTTTGACTCTTTCAATTTTTTGATAATTTACTATAAAATTAGTAGTTTTCTTTACTGAAAAATAGTAGAAATCAAACGAAATATTGAAAATGAGGAATATAGTAAAAACTACTAAAGTGGTAAAAAAAAATACTAAAAATAATACAAAATAATAGTAAAAATAGAAAGAAATGCTAAAAAACAGTAAAAAGAATACTAAAAATAATAAAATTAGTTTTAAAAAATACTTATAGTAAAAGAATAGTACAAAAATACCAAAAGTACTAAATAATTTCGTAAATAGTAAAATACCAAAGAAGTAAAAAGCGAAAAATACTAAAAATTATTAGAAATAGTAAAAATATTGAAAATATATAAAAAATGAGAATTTAAAAATAGTCAAAAGTAGTCAAAATAATAGTAAAAACAAAAAATATTCGAAATATTCGAAAATAGTACAAAAAAAAACACTAAAAGTTATTTGGAAATACTAAAAATATTTAAAATATACAAAAAATAGAAAAAATATTAGTAAAAATAGTCGGAAATACTAAAAGTATTTTAAACATTCGTGAAATAGTAAAAAGTAGTCAAAAAATACTGAAAGTAGTCAAAAGTTTTAAAATACATTTAAAATATACGAAAAATAGTAAAAAAATACTAAAAGTATAGTCAAAAGTTTTTAAAATAAATTTAAAACATACGAAAAATAGTAAAAAATGCCAAAAGTACTAAATATCTTATTCTTCAATATTAAAGTACTCAACTATACAGTAAAAATGAAAAAAATAAAAATATACTAAAAATTATACCAACTTTTAATTCCTATTATATTTTCGCTCTTTAAAATTTCTCGAAATTCCCTCTAAAAATTTTTCAAATTAAAATAAATTGAAATCTAATTTAAAGCAAAGAAAAAAAAATCCCTCACGTATATTTTTTTCCTATTTTATATTTCGTATTTTCACGAAAGTAATTTGTGATCTCGTTTACTGAAAGTTTCAAGATGAAAGATCCATGACTAGAGGAGAGCTATATACACGGAGAGAGAGAGAAAATTTTTTGAGGAAAATTCGTTTCCTTTTTATTTTTTATTTTTCTTCTTGTTCTTTATTTATTATTTTTCTTTTTTTTTCTCTTCTTTCTCAATTTTTTTTCTTTTCTCTCTTCTTCTCTTTTTTCTTCTTCATCTCTTTAGAGATAAATCGGTTGTTTAAGAAACGTCTTTTACTTACTTTTATTCTTTCTCTCTCACCTCGAGGGAAATTAAAATAATCGGAACGAAGAGTTTTTTTTTTTTTTTTTTGAAAAAATTAGGAAAGAAACTTGTCGTTTCTTTTTTTCTTTATTCATTTTGTATATAATATTTGAAGTTCTTGTTTTATCTTTTCAAGTTTTTCTTTGGGTTTTCATTCATTGTTTCTTTGTTTTGGTTTTTTTCTTTCTTCTTCAACCTTTTTTTACCTTTTTCATTTAGTTTTCTATATTGTTTCTACTTTTTTACATTTTTTAATGGTTTTCTACTTTTTTCTACTTTATTTCATTTTTTTCTTTTATTTTTCTACGTTTTCTACTATTTTACTATTTTTTCCAGTTTTCTACTATTTTCTTTCAGTTTTCAACTTCCTTTTCCACTTTTCTTTCTACTTTTCAAATTTTTTCTTCTAATTTTCTACTTCTCTTTCTACTTTTTTCTGCTTTAAAAAATTTTCCTTATAATTTTCTACCTTTTTTCTAGTTTTCTACTATTTTCTTTCAGTTTTCTACTTCTTTTTCTACTTTTCAAACTTTTTATTCTAATTTTCTACTTCTCTTTCTACTTTTTTTCTATTTTTAAAATTTTTCCTTATAATTTTCTACTTTTTTCCTACTTTTCTACATTTTCAATTCAGTTTTCTATTTTTTTTCTTATTTTTTAATTTTATCTTCTGATTTTTTCTACTTTTCTTATTATTTTTCTACTATTTTTTTCTAGTTTTCTACTATTTATTCTAGTTTTTTATACTTTTTATGTACTTGTCTCTTTTTTTCTACAAATTTTTCACATTTTTCTACTTTCCTAATTTTCTTCTTCTAGTTTTCTATACTTTTTCTACTTTTTTATAATTTTTCTTATTGTTTTCTACTTTATTTCATTTTTTTTACTATTTTCCTCATTTTTTTACTATTTTCCTAGTTTTCTACTATTTTCCTAGTTTTTTCCAATTTTTTCTAGTTTTCTACTATTTTTTCTAGTTTTCTACTATTTTCCTAGTGCTCTACTATTTTTTTTCTATTTTTCTACTATTTTTTCTAGTTTTCAACTATTTTCTAAGTTTCAAAATATTTTTTCTAGTTTTTTACTATTTTTTCTAGTTTTCAACTATTTTCTAAGTTTCACAATATTTTTTCTAGTTTTCTACTATTTTTCTAGTTTTCTACTTTTCTACAAATTTTCTACTTTTCTACAATTTTTTCTAGTTTTTTTTTACTATTTTTTCTAGTTTTCTACTATTTATCATAGTTTTCTACTTTTCTAATTTGATTTTTTTTTCCTCTTCGTCGAAATTTTTTTCACATTTCTTCACTTATCCAAACTTTTTTTCCTCTTATTTTGTTTTTTCTCTCTCCCTCATATTCTTTTCACTCTTTATTTTTTTTAAACTTCCCTTTTTTCCATTTTGTCTTTCGCCCTTTAAAATTAATTGACGCAATTAAGTTAAGAAAAACTGTTGTTCAACTCGGTTTTTGTAATTATTTTCAATTATAGTTTTCCTTTCTTTTAACTTTCAAAATAAAATAAATTTTCACCTTTCTTTCTCTCCTAGAATTATCTGCTTTAAAGTTTAGGAAAATTTCTAGTTTTTAAATATATATTTTTTTAATTTAGAAATAAAAAATAATTTTCTTTTTTTAATTTAAGTAAATTAAAAGTAAAGAGAAAATGATGAAAAACTGAATTTTATGTGTTTTTTAATTCTTTTTTGCGCGGAGAAAAAAATAATTTTCTATTCAATTTAAAAGTTTCAAGTGATGTGATTTAAAAATAAAAAATTATTTTTATTGTTATTAGACAAAAAAAGGGCATTATTTATGTATTTTTAAGTATTTATTTTCAAATGTAAATTATTACGAGCGGAAATAGAAATAGAAATAGTTTTTGTTAGAATCTATTCTTTGTCCGTCGCTAGAAAATTAGAGAAAAATTAACTGATTATCACTCGAGATGGAAAATTGAGTTTCGATAATTTTAGTTAATTTACTATTTTATTAATAATTATTTTTATTATTATTATTATTATTATTATTATTATTTTTACTATTTATTTTATTACTATTAATCTTATTATTATTATTATTAATTATTATTTTATCTACTATTTATTATTAAAAATATTAAAAATTTTCCTTTTTCTATTTAATAATTCATTTATTTTACAAATAATATATTTTTTTTAAATTGTAAAAATTAATAATAATAATAATCAGCGCTGTTTTATTATTAAGAAGCAATTTTTTACTCTTTTTGACAATTTTTTAATAATATTTCTCGAACTTGAATTCAAGTGTCTTTGAAGAGTTATTAAATATTTACAACTCTTTTTTTTGCATCATTTTTTAAATAAAAAATTTTTAAGTGATTTTGGTTTTTATTTTATTTCACAGAAAAAACAAAGTGCTGCTATTTTTTAATATTTTTTGCATTTAAATTTTGTTTCCGCACTTATATTTCTACATGGAATAATATTTTTTTATTCTTTGAATTTACTTTTCAATATTTTGACTTTTATGGGAAAAAAAAGATCAAAATGATATTTAATTTAAAGGGTAAATAAATAATAAATGTTAAATAGTAAAAAATAAAAATTAAATACTATGAAAAATAGTAAAAAGCAAAAATTAAATATAGTAAACAAATATTAAAAATTAAAATAGTAACGAAAATAGTAAAAATTAAAAAGCAAAAATAAAATAGTAACGAAAATAGTAAAAATTAAATAGTGAAAGAAATAGTAAAAAGAAAATAGTAACAAAAATAGTAAAAATAAAATAGTAAAAATAAAATAGTAAACAAATAGTAAAAATTATAAAGATGTAAAAGTTTAATAGTATAAAAATAGTAAAAACTAAAAAGCAAAAATAAAATAGTAACAAAAATAGTATAAAAAGTAAAAATAAAATAGTAAAAAAAAATAGAAAAAATTAAATTATAAACATTAAAAATAAAATAGTAAAATTTAAATAATAAAAAACTAAATAGTAAAACTTAGGAAATAAAAATTTAGCAATAAACCAAAAAATAGTAGAAATTAAATAATAACAATTAAACAGTAGAAATTAAATAATAACAATTAAATAGTAAAACTATTTAAATATTCATGCGAAAAAAAAATTTTTTTTTTCTCTTTTTTTTAATCGCAATTTTTACACTTTATAAAATCTAAATTCACGAAAGACACTTTTTTTCTTGCTTTTGGAATTAAACTATTGGGCCGCACGTTTCGTTCAACTAATTTTTCGCTCTTCTGCGCAAGATTTCCCTTTTTTTCTTATGTATTTTCACTTTGCTCATCCAATCGAGCCAATAAAAATGAAATATTCCTCCTTTTTTTTACTTTAAATTTTATTCATTTTTTTCTTTTGCCTTATTTCTTAGAATGTATTTTTAACACGAAAAATTCCCCGGACAAATTCGTAAAAGCTTTTTTCCGTGATATTTATTTAATTTTTTATTTTTTATTTATTTCTTCTCTTATTTTTATTAATTTATATTTATTTTACTATTTTTATTCATTATTTCGTTATTTATTTTAAAATTAGTTTATTATTTTTATTCTTTACTTTGTTATTAATATTATTTTTACTTTTTTTATCTATTTTTATTTTTTACTATTTACTTTTTGTATTTTACACTATTTTCTATTCCAACTTTAATATTTTTACTGTTTTCTTTTTTTTTGTTATTTATTTGATATATTTATTTTGTTATTTTTATTTTTTTCTTTGTTATTTATATTATTTCTACTTATTTTATTATTTTTACTATTCAATTCTGTGTTTTTACTATTTTCTATTCCGGCGACTTTATTATTTTACTGTTCCCTTTGTTTTTGCTACATATTTTATATTTATTTTATAATTATTTTATTATTGTTATTTTTTACTTTTTTATTTATATTTATTTTATTTTTTTTTTACTATTCACTTTTTTGTTTATTTTACTATTTTCTATTCTGACTTTATTATTTTTATTATATTTACTTTGTTTTTGATATTATTTTATAATTATTTTATTATTGTTATTTTTTACTTTGTTATTTATATTTATTTTATTTTGAAAAAAGATGTTTGTTATATTTTTTTACTATTCATTTTTTTGTTTATATACTTTTTTTTATTCTCACTTTATTATTTTTTACTAGTTACTTTGTTATTTGTATTATTTTTCATTTCATTACTGTTTTTACTGAATGTATTGTTTATATTTTTCATTTACTATATTATTAATTTTAAACCTTTATTAAAAAAAAAAAAAAAAAAAAAAAAAAAAAAAAAAAAAAAAAAAAAAAAAAATTCTTCAGGAAAAACAAATTTTACAAAAAAGAACTAGACAATCTCTTCTAAAGTGTCACAAGATTAGAAAAAAAGAGAAAAAATAAAAAATTTAGAGAGAAATTTCGACGAGTTTTAGGTACTATTTTTGAGAGAGCGGCGCTTTTAGAAAAAAAAGACAAAGAAAAAATATTCTTTTTTAAACTCGCGAACAAAATGTCACGTGTGTTTTTATTATTATTATACTGAGGACTTACACTTGTTAACTCTCTCTCTCTCACTCTCTCTTTCTTTTTTTTTCTCCCCCCTCCCTTCATTTTCGATATTTTTTTGTCCGTAATATTTTTTTGCATTTGTGTCTTTCCCTCTTTTGATAAATTTATTTTATTATTCTTTCTCTCTCTCTTTCTCTTAATATCCCTCCCCCTCTTTTTCTTTTTTTAATATTCCCCCCTCTCTCTCTCTTTCTCTATTTTTTCTGTTTTTTTTTTCATATATTCCCCCTCCCCCTCCCCTCTCTATTTTTTCATATCCCCTCTCCCCCTTTTCTCTTTGTTTTTTTCTCGTTTTTTTCCTTCTCTCTCTCTCTCTCTCTCTCTCTTTCTCTCTTTTTCTCTCTCATTCTCATTCTCATTCTCTCTCTTTCCTTCTCTGTCTGTCTTTTTTCGATCTTTTTTCCTCGAGCATTTTTCCCCCGGACCTGGAAACACAGTGGCTTTTAAAAAACAGGGAAGAGACACTAACGCAGAGATAGCGTCGTCCCCGTAGAAAGTAAATTACTTTTTCTCCAGTGTAGCTCACTCGCAATTCGGAAAACTCTCTGTGTGTCTATGTGAGTGTTTCTGTATTTGTGTGTGTGTGCCTCTGTTTCTGACTCTCCTTCTGTATAATATGCACGCGCGTCGACTTTTTCCAAAACGCATAATCGTCGGTGAAAAAAAAAAAAAAAAAAAAAAAAAAATTACCAAAGAAAAAGATTAAAGAGAAAAAAAAGAGATTTTAGAAAAACGGAGAAATTATCTTTTATACTACAAAAGCAAACACTTTTTTTCTTATTTTTAAGCGAGAGGGAATTTTTTTTTCTACAATTTTGACCTAAAAGTGACCTAAATTTTTTTTTTTTGATCATTTATAGGAGAATATTATTTTGTAGATGAAAGAGAATATTTTTACTTGAATTTAACGAACTTTGAAGGAAATATTACAAAATTTGGTGTAAAATTCTAAAGTTGACCTAAATTTTTTCAAAATTGACCTATAATGTGACCTGATTTATTGAATTAAGTGTGGATTAAGCTAATTCCATTCAAGAGAGTTAATGCTATTTATTTCTTTTTGCTTTTGCATCTTGACCTAAATTTATGTACTTTTTTCAATTTTCCCTACTTGACCTTATAGTAGGAATTGGACCTAATTTTACCCACTCGAACAAAACACACTTCACATATTACATACTTGACCTAATACACACTTGTATACTACTTTTCTTTACTCGAGTTAATTATTTTACCTACTTAATCTGAACGATTTGACCTAAATTTACACATTTCTACTAAAATTACAAATTTGACCTAATTTTGCCCACTTGGGTTGCTATTACACACTTGCAATTATTTTATTCCATTGGGTTAATTTTTTTGCCTACTTAATTTTACCTATTTGACCTAAATTTACCTACTTGACCTACATTTACATAATTGACCTAATATTACACAGTTGACCTAATTTCATCCACTTGGGTTAATACTACACACTTGTATTTTTACTTTTCTTTACTCTAGATAATTATTTTATCTTATTAATTATACCTACTTGACCTAAATTTACTTACTTGACCTGACATTGCATATTTGACCTAATTTTACCTACTCGGGTTAATATTATACTCTTGTAATCATTTTATTCCCTTGAATTATTTGCTTAAATTATTTAAGTTAACCTACTCGACATAATTTTACCTAGTTGACCTAAATTTACCTACTTGAACTAGATTTACATACTTGACCTAATTTTACCTACTCGGGTTAATATTATACTCTTGTAATCATTTTATTCGCTTGAATTATTTGCTTTGATTATTTAAGTTTACCTACTACTCGACATAAGTTTACCTACTTGACCTAAATTTACATAATTGACCTAATTTTATCCACTGAGGTCAATATTAACACTCTTGCACTAAATATTAATCCCTACTCGAGTTAATTATTTGGCTTACGTTTTTAATTTATAATCGAACTGTTTGAACTTTTTTGTCTTCATTATGCAAATTTATGTCAATTTAATTTTTAGGTCCATTTTGCCAATTTTAGGTTCAATTTTTGAAAATTAAACCAAGACATATTTTTACATGCACTATAGAATTACTAATTATAAGAGAATTATTTTCAAGTTACGACCTGTGGTATGTGGAATTTAGGTCAATTTTAATTTTAGGTTCATTTTGGACCTAATTTTTAAAAAATTAAATTAAAAAAAAAATTACGGCTCGTGAGTGAACTTTAGAATTATAAATTTTTCTTTTTAAAATATAGGTAAAACTATATATGTGTTTAATTTTTCTTTGCCTTGCCTATGCAAAATTTAGGTCAATTTCAAGTTCAATTATTGAAAATTAGTGCTAATTGGAAATTATAATTATTGACATACTTCTTTAAAATACAAGTAATTGCGTTAAATTTTTATTTGCTTGCTTACGCAAACTTTGATCAATTTGAACTTTAGGTCAATTTCAGGTCAAAATTTCGAATAATGAGGTTAATCAAATATTTCTAGGAAAATCTAGAATTAATAGGAATCTGTGAATACTTTTTACCTTTAAGGTAAAGCAATAAAATTTGGGTCAATTTAAATTTTAGGTCTACTTTTTAGGTCAAATTTTTAAAACTTATGGCTAAGAAGGTCTCATCCTACTGAATTATTATTAAAAAAAATATACTATTTAGCCAAATGTAAGAATTTAAAGGTGAATTTTTTTTTTAAACGAAAGACCTAAAAATTTAATTTTTAGGTCAATTTTAAAATTTCCAGTAATTGTCATTTAGAAAAAAAAATTTGTATTCTATAAATAAAAAAAGGACTTGAAATACAATATACGCGAATGAAAGAATACATCAACTACTACTTGTTCTCTATTACTTTTTCTTTTACACACTCACCCCTCTTTCTTTCTTTTCTTTTTTTTTCAATTTTTGAGGTCAAAATAGAAAATTATTCCACTCTAACGCGCTTTTTTTCTACACCTCTCGATTCTTTTATATTATTTTTCTTTAACGAGAGAAAAATATATCTTGTGTACGATTGTTATTTGTATACATTATAAAAAAGCCCTTGGTGATTTTTTTTTTGAAACATGATCCACGTTTTCTGTCTCTCTCTATTTTTTCGTTTTCTCTCTCTCTCTCTCTCTCTCTCTCTCTCTCTCTCTTTAATAGTTACAAGGGTCGCGTGACCCCAATGGACAAGAAGAACCACATATAGAAGAGTGAAGATGCACTGACCCATCTCTATTCTTCGAGAGTTTGTCCCTCCCCCCTCCCCTACTCTACTACCCTCTCTCCCCTCCCACTCATCTCTCACCCCCCCCCTCTCTTTCCCTTTCGACGTCGGCATTCTTTTGGTGCGCAATTTTCCAGAAGTGGGTGACAATGCCGCTCCTGTCACAATAATCCTCTGGGAACAAGACGAAAAAAGAAGGAAAAAAAAACGACAGAGAGAGAGGGAGGGGGGGTTAGAGAGAGAAAAAATAGGAAAAAAAGAGAGAGAGGGGGGAGAGTAAGAGAGAGAGAGAGAGAAAAAAGTAGAATAAATTTGTTAACGAAAGAAAAAGACGAAGAAGAAGAAAACAACAGAGAGAGAAAAATAAGAAAGAGTAAGAGAGAGAGAGAGAGAAAAAGAGAGAATAATTTTTGAACGAAAGAAAAAGACAGAAAGAGTGAAAGAAGGGAGAGAGAGACAAAAAATAATAATTTTTGAACGATAGAAAAAGAGAGAAAGGAGAGAGAGAGTTAGAAACAGAGAGAGTAAAAAATAGAGAGAGAGAGAGAGAGAGAGAGAACGAAAAAAATAGAGAGAAAGAGAGAGAGAGAGACAGAGAGAAGATGGAAGTAAAAAAAATTATTCGAAAACGAAAGAAATAGACGAAGAAGAAAAAAGCGACAGAGAGAGAGAGAGAGAGAAAGAGAGGGGAAAGAGTAGGAGAGAGACAGAGAGGGTGAGAGAGTAAGAGAGAATTATTCGAGAAGGAAAGACGAAGAAGAAGGGAAGAAAAGAAATGAAAATAAATACCTAAAATAGAAAATAATCGTGTAGTCGAGGTAGCGAAATAAATGATACAATCGACGGGTTGTCAATACATTTCTGACGACAGTAGAATAGAAGAGAAAAAAAAACAGTGATGGCAGTGGGGGTGGCGAGGAGGACGACGCTTAACTACCCCCACCACTCTGCTCGATTTCCCCCACTCTCTTTCACGCTAAAAGCACCACCAATGTCCGAGGGTCGACTAAGTATTTTATATACATATATTTATTGAAGGCGTGTGCATATATATTGTTAGATCTCTCTCTCTTTCTCTCTCTCCTTCTATTTTTTTTCTCTCTCTCACTCTCTCTCCTTCTATTTTTTTCTCTCCCTCTTTCTCAAAATATATTTTGAGAGAGAAAAAAATAGAAGGAGAGAAAGTGAGAGAGAGAGAAAAAAAATAGAAGGAGAGAGGGAGAGAGAGAAAAGAGAGGGAGAGAGAGAGAAAATAGAAGGAGAGAGTGAGAGAGAGAAAAGAGTGTGAGGGAGAGAGAAAAAAAATACAAGAAGAGAGAGAGAGAAAAAATACAAGGAGAAAGAGTGAGAGAGAGAGAGAAAAAGAAGGAGAGAGTGAGAGAGAGAAAAAATAGAAGGAGAGAGAGAGAGAGAGAAATTGTCAGAGAAAAACGTCTTCTTAGACCGGTAATTCCATTTGTGCAACACAAGATTTTGAAACTTGACCTGTTAAAGTCTTTTCACGAGCTTAAAAAAAAACTTGAGATGGTTCCACATACAATTACAATACACAACGATGAGCGCAAAAAAGGGGAGATTTTGACAAAAAAAAAAAGAAAACGTTCGATGAGAATTGAAAAATGTAGATGGTAAATTTTTTCCTCCTTTCATACCTCAACGCCTTGGGATAAAAAGGGACAAATTTTAAATGTCCCGGTAAATTGAGTCAATTGATGAAGACAATCTTTTTCTTCTTTCATTCTGAAAGGAAGATAAAATGAACCGAATGATGCGAAAAATGGATTTTTTCCAAAAATAAAAAACTGTTTTTGACCTACGATTTTTAGGTCAAAAGGAAAAAATTAAATTAATTAACCTTAATTTAAATGTTTCAAACTTTTTGTTTTTGAATTTAATAAAAATTGCTAATTAATTATTAGCTACTGTTTAGTTAAGTAGATTAGATTCGGTAGACAAATTAAAGAAATCTGATTTTTGACCTAATTTCGGACGAAGTTAGACAAAATCTCTAAAGTTCTTCTCAGAGTGAAATATTGAATTCAGTTTTAAACGTAAAGAAATTGGACTTTTGACCTAAAATTCACTCCTTGACCTGATTGAAGGTCAAATTTTTAGAATTGACCTAAATTTGAACAGGTAGACTTGTCAGTTTTTTCTAAGAATTTGATTTGAATATATTTATAGTTAAACTAATTGACTAATTTATTTGAAAAAATCGAATTTTTGACCTAAAATTCAATCATTGACCTGATTAAGGATCAAATTTTTAGCTTCGACCTAAATTTGGACAAATAGACTTGAGAGTTCATCTCAGAGTGAATTCGAATTAGTTTAGTTCAATAAATAAATTTATTTTGATTTATTTAAAAAATCATTGTTTCAAATATCAGATTTTTCACCTAAAATTCTATTCTTGACCTAATTTAATGTTAAATTTTTAAATTTGACACTAAATTGAACAGATAGACTCCACAGTTCTTCTCAGATTGAATTTAAATCAATTTAGTTAAAGTAATTAATTTATTTATTTAAAAAATCTGATTTTTGACCTAAAATTCAATCTATGACCTTATTTAGGATGAAATTTTTAGATTAGACCTAAATTAGGACAGGTAGTCCCGTTTGTTTTTCTAAGAATGAATTTGAATAAATTTGGTTAAACTAATTAATACTTATTTATTTGTTTATTTTAAAAAATATGATTTTTGACCTAAAATTCTCGACCTAATTTCCTTCAGAAAAATTCGGACAAAGTTAGACAAAAACCTCTAAAAGTTCTTCTCACAGTGAATTTAAATTAATTTAGTGTTTTAAAGGTAGTTTCAAAAATCATATTTTCAACCTAAAATTCTATTCTTGACCTGATTTTACATCAAATTTTAGATTTGACCTAAAATTTAGACCAGTTGACAAAAATATTGAAAGTTTCTTTTTCCGATTCAAAATTATAAGTTAGGATTTTAAACGTAACATTCAAAATAAGATTCTTGCCTTTAAATTACATTTTTGACCTAAATTCTTCAACTGAGCTAAATTTTTTGACAAGTAAATCAAAATGTATGTAAAAAAAATTCGCCTCAAGGTTCAACTTTATATTTAAAGCTATAGATTTTTAAACCAACAAAATCAAATTTTTGACCTAAAACTGTACTGTTGACCTAAATTTGGACAAATAAAAAAAAATATTTCTTTTTTTAACCTAAATTCTGTACTTGACCTAATTTTTTTCTAATATTGACCAAAATTGTCTATTTTTTAAAATCCTAATGACCACGAAAGATACTTTCTTTTGGAAATATTATGAAATAAAAATTGATTTGTCGATAATAGTAATCACCGTTTAATTAAAATTTATAAATATTATAGAAAAAAAATCACTTCTTTTCATTAAAAAAAAAAAAAAAAAAAAAAAAAAAAAAAAAAAAATTCTTTTGTTTTTAAAAAGATTTCCCTTTGTTTTTAAAAAGAGGGATTATTTTTTCGAGTAATAGTAATAATAAAAAAAGAAAGGATTATTTCTTCCTATTTTCTACAATTTTGTGTTTTTCATTTTTTTTTTTTTTTTTTTTTCATTTTTTTTTCGGTGAAAACGAGGAAACCGTTATATATAGGTATACATAAGTATCCTTTCGTACATACATATATATAAGCCGTACGTAAGCGCAGATGGTCTCTCACTTTTCGGGATGCGTATTGGCTGTCGCTTCATTACACATATACATACACGTGGCTAGAAAAGTAGTTGAGAGTAAAGAGTGTATTGAGTGTAAGTAGGAAAAAAATCCTCCCCTAGGATCACTATACGTACTGAGAGAGAAAAAGAGAGAGAGAGAGAGAGAGTCAAGGCATAACGCAACACCAATCCCCTTTTAACCCCCCCCCCTTACACCCCACGCGCTTACTTGATCCGAATTGGTCCAGCGAAGCGCGCAAAAGAGGATCTCTCGACGAATATTCTTTATGCTTTATAAAGATTAAAAAAGAACTGTCCATTCCAATGCATCTTGAAATTCAAAAGAATTTTATTTGTTCGAGTCCACTTGTATGTTTGCGAATTTTTTTTTTTTTTTTTTTTTTTTTTTTAATAATAACTATATAACAATTTTTTATCCAAATAGGCAACTGTGTATAAGTTATCATCATGTGCGCCCGGAAATTCCTATTTTTTTAATTTGACCCTTGCCCTAAGCTAGTTGCCCGGAAATTTCTATTTTTTACTTTTCATATACGTCCCAGTTTTCTTATAATTACTCTGGAAATTTCCCTTCTACACATTTTTCATTTTCCCTCCGAAAATAATCGATTTTGTCGATTTTCGAAAAAAAGAGGCATTTCCGGGCAAAATATTTTTCACATATATTCGTCCCAGTTTCCTTAAAGTTACCCGGAAGTTTTCCTTCTTTAAATTTTTCATTTTCGCTCCAAAAATAACTGTTTTTGTCGATTTTCGAAAAATGGGACATTTCCGGGCAAACGCCAGGAATTTCTATTTTTCAATTCTCATATTTGCCCCAATTTCCTTATAGTTCCCCGGAAATTTTCCATTTTCCCTCCATAAATATCAGTTGTTGACTATTTCCAAAAATAGGGGAATTTCCGGGCAAAACGCCCGGAATTTCTATTTTTTAATTATCATATTTACCCCAATTTCCTTATAGTTCCCCGGAAATTTTCCTTATTTAATTTTCCATTTTCCCTCCATAAATATCAGTTGTTGACTATTTCCAAAAACAGGGGAATTTCCGGGCAAAACGCCCGGAATTTCTATTTTTCAATTTTCATATTTGCCCCAATTTCCTTATAGTTTTCCGGAAATTTTCCTTATTAAATTTTCCATTTTCCCTCCATAAATATCACTTGTTGACCATTTCCAAAAATAGGGGAATTTCCGGGCAAAACGCCTGGAATTTCTATTTTTCAATTTTCATATTTCTCCCATCAGTTTCCTTAAAGTAACAAGGAAATTTTTCTTCTTGAAATTTTTCTCATTTTCCCTTCAAGAAATAACTATTTTTGTCGATTTTCGAAAAAAGGAGAATTTCCGGGCAAAATATTTTTCATATATTTGTCACAGTTTCGCTATAGTTGAGCGGAAATTTTCCTCTTTCAAATTTTTCATTTTCCCTCCATAAATAAGAGTTGTTAGCAATTTTTTTTTTTTTTTAAGAGAAGGGGAATTTCCGGGCAAACGCCAGGAAATTTCTATTTTTCAATTTTCGTATTTTTCCCAGTTTCCTTATGGTTATACCCAGAAATTTTTCTGTTTCAAATTTTTCATTTTATCTCCAAAAATAACCGTTTTTTTTGTCGGTTTTCGAAAATTTCTATTTTTCAATTTTCATATTTGTTCCAGTTTCCTTATAGTTACACGGAAATTTTCCTTATTTTCAAAATTCACCATTTTCCCTCCAAAAATAACCGATTTTGTCGATTTTCGAAAAAAGGGGAATTTCCGGGCAAATTATTTTTCATATATTTGTCCCAGTTTCCTTAAAGTTACCCGGAAATTTTGATTCTTGAAATTTCTCATTTTATCTCCAAAAATAACCGTTTTTGTCGATTTTTAATAGGGTAAAGAGAGAGAGAGAAGGACAGGGAAAATTGGGAAAGAGAGAGAGAGAGAGAGAGAGAGAGAGAGAGAGAGAGAGAGAGAGAGAGAGAGAGAGAGAGAGAAAATTTAAAAAAAAATTGTTATTTTTTTTATCCGGGCAAATGCCCGGAAATTTCTATTTTCAATTTTCATAAATTTGTCTAGTCTATGTTTCCTTATAGTTATCCGGAAATTGTCCTTCTTCAAATTTCTCATTTTCTCTCCAAAAAAAAAAACCAATTTTGGTGATTTTCAAAAAAAGGGGAATTTCCGGGCAAACGCCCGGAAATTCCCCTTTTTTTGAAAATTCTCCCAACTCTTTGCCTATATTTCCACTTAAACAAGAAAAATGCAAAATAGAAGAAGAAATAAAAATTCAAATAGAAATGCAAATATAAAAAAAAATTTTTATTTTCAAAATTCTATTGTCAATTTGAAAAAGAAAAATAGTTAAATAACTGCGTCAAATGGGTGAACCAAAAAAAAAAAGGAGAAAAAAAATGCAGTGGAAATTTAAAGACACTTCATTCTCTGGCTAACAAAGAGGATTTTTAACTCCCCTCCCTCTCTCCCACCCACCCACCCTCTCTCTTTCGCTTGCTCGCTATATATATAAGAGAGAAAAGAGTAGAGAATCGAAAAGAACCGAGGTATCGGTCCAATAAATTTTCACTCGTTAAAACCTCAATTACACGAACCTCGGCTTTTTGCCTCAGAGCGTCTCTTCCTCCCCCACCCACCCTCCCTCTCTCTCTCTCTTCTTTTACCCCACTTCACCCCCAACTCACCCCTTTAAATTCCTCTCCCTCTCTCCCCACTCCATCCTCTTTTGCTTCTTTTTTCCCTCATTCTCTCTCTCTCTTCTTCTATTTCTCTCTTTTTCCTCTCTCTCTTCCTCTCTTTCTCAATTTTCTCTCTCTCTCTCTCTTTTCCTATTTTCCCTCTGTCTTTCTCTCTCTCTCTCCCTCTCTTTATCACTGTTTTCTCTCTCTTTCTTTTTTTCCCTCTTTCTCTCTTCTTCTATTTTCCTCTTTTCTCTATCTTTCTCACTCTTTTCTCTCTCTTTCTTTTTTTCCCTCTTTCTCTCTTCTTCTATTTTCCTCTTTTATCTATCTTTCTCACTCTTTTCTCTCTCTTTTCCCTCTCTTTCTCACTTTTTTCTCTCTTTTCCCTCTTTCTCCCTCTCTTTTTCACTCTTTTCTCTCTTTTTCTCTTTTCCCTCTCTTCTTTACTCTTTTCGCTCTCTTTCTCTTTCTTTCTCTCCTTTCCCTCTTTCTCCCTTTCTTTTTCACTCTTTTCTCGCTTTTTCTCTCTCTTTCTCTTTATTTTCTCTTTTTTTCTCTTTTCCCTCTCTTCTTTACTCTTTTCGCTCTTTTTCTCACTTTTTTCTCTCTCTTTCTATTTATTCTCTCTCTTCTTCTCTTTTCCCTCTCTTTCTCACTTTTTTCTCTCTCTTTCTCTTTATTCTCTCTCTTTCTCTTTTTTCCCTCTTTTTTCCTCTTTTTCTCCCTCTTTTCTCTCTCTCCTTCGATTTTTCCTCGGATTTCTCTTTCTTCCCTCTTTCTCTCTTCTTTTTTATACTAGTTTTCTCTAATTCTCGACCAACGCGATATTAAAGAGAAAAGAGAGAATGAAAGAAAGAAAGAGAGAGAGAGAGAGAGAGAGAAGGGGGGGGGGGAAACTGAATATCCTGGAAAAAAATTCTCCTGTGATAATTTCCTTCCGATGGATTTCCTGAGCAGCACCTTTTAACGACCGCGCGCGCAGTTAGTATAGCAACTTGTGCATCGTGCAAAAAACTAAAACTGCCCCCCCCTCCTCCTCCCGCTCTTATTCCCTTTCTTTAAAAACCCCTCGAGAATTGTATAAATTCCTCTCTCTCTCTCTCTGTGTTTATTTATTTATATAAGGCACTAAACTTTTGTTTTGAAACGAGAAAATTTTACACCACTTCGCGCTCTCTTATTGTTTTATTAATATATATTTATTTGTTGCGGGGCAAAGTTATTGGACTGAAAATAGGGCCTTAAGGCTCCGTTTAGCGAGAAATTATTACATTCCCCTCTCTTCTTCTCTTCTTATGTCTCTTGGGAGAAAAATTGAACAATAATATTTATAGTTTTATTTTATTACAAATCAATTCTTATAAAGAATTCAATTATTTAATTCAAAAAGTAATAAAAATTTTCGCAATAATTCAATTATTTTCAAAAATAACAACATTTTTCACTAAAATTCAATTTTTTTTTTTAAATATTTTAATAAAAATTTTTTTCCACTAATTCAGTTATTTTCATAATAAATATAAAAAAATACTTCTTATGAATTCGCAATTATTTTGATTTGAAAATTTTGATAAAATTCTTAGCAACTATATTCAATTATTTTCTCATAAATAATCGAATTCATCGAATATTTACAATTATTATATTTTTAATACTATTTTTAATTTTAATTAATCGAAAAATTCAATTCTTTTCAGAAAATAAAATTTTCATAAAATTCTTTTTTAATATTTTAATAAAAATTTTACGGAATAATTCAATTATTTTCATAAATAATAAAATTCTTCTTAAGGATTTCAATTATATTTGTGAAAATTTTAATAAAATTCTCAGCAACTATTCAACTATTTTCGCATAAATAATAAAATTCATCGCAGAATTTCAATTCTTTTCAATTTTTTAATACAATTTTACAGGAATTTTTCGAAAAATGTAATTATTTTTAAAAATTTTAATTTCAATTCCTCGAAAAAATCAATTATTTAAAAGAATTCTTTTTTGAATTCTTTGGAAGAATTCAATTATTGTAATAAAATTGTTTGAAAGAATAATCAATTATTTTAAATACAATTTTAATTAAATTTTTTTTTAAATAATTGAAATTATTCTTTTAGTTTTTAATTAAATTTTTCTCCAAAATTCAATTATTTTTAGGCGCATTTTTAATAAAATTCTTTGCAAAATTCAATTATTTTCATATAAATAACAATATATTCATCACAAGAATTCAATTATTTTTATATGAATAATGAAAATTTCTGAGGAATTCCATTAGAATTTGCATAAAATTAATTTGTCGAAAAAAAATTTTTATAAAAATTTTCGCAAGAATTAAATTATTTTTAAATAAATATTTAAATTCATTTGATGAATAATAAAATTTTGTTGAAAGAATTGAATTTATTATCGGAATAAGAAAGAAGTAAATATATTTTTGATGAAAATTAGAAAAAAGTCATCAGGAAAATGAAAAATAGAATATAGAATTTTTGTCAGTTTTGCAATAAGTGTCTAAAACGAATTTTTTTTTTTTTTTTGTCGTCAAGTTTAATTTTTCGATAGCAACTTTTTTACAACTTTTTTTTTTTTTTTTTTTTTTTTGAAAGCAATTTTTTGCTACTTTTTTTAAAAATTATAATTATATCGAATGAGAGATGAAGTCTGAGAGAAGAAAATATAGAAAAGGAAAAGAGAGAAGGAGAGAGAAAAAAAAAGAAAGGAAATAAATAGAGAAACAAAAAGAGGGAGAAATAAAGAAACGAAAAAGAAAACGAGAGAAAAATAGAGAAACAGAAACACAGAGAGAAATAAAGAAACATAAAAGGGACAGAAAATAAAAGAGGGGGGGGAAGAGAAAGAGACGAAAATAGAGAAACATATTGGGGGGGGGGTAAAAATTTATAGAAATATAATAACAATGGGAGAAGAAAATAATTAAACAAAGAAGAGGGGGAAAAATAGAAGAAGATAGAGAGAAAATAGATAAACAGAGAGAGGGGGGGGGAGGTTGACAAAAAATATGGGTAAAAACCTAGAGAAAGAGAAGGTGGGAGAAATTAAGAAAAAGAGTGTCGAAGAGAGGAAAATAGAGAGAGAGGGGGGGGGGGGAAATTAGGAAACAGGGAGACGAAGAGAAGAAAATAGAGAGGGAGAGAGGGGGGATAGAGAGAAATAAAGAAGGAAACAGAAAGAAAAATAATTGGCGAAAAATAGAAATATAGTGGGAAATAGAGAAATAAAAGGCGAAATAGAGAAACAAAAGGCGAAAGAGAGAAATAGTGGGAAATAGAGAAACAAAAGGCGAAAGAGGGAGAGAGTGAGAAATAGAGAGAAAACGAGAGAATGAGTGTAAGAGAGAGAGAGAGAGAGAGAGAGTTGGGCACATTTACGACAGGTAATTGTTGCCGTGTATTTCGAAGAGAGGCATTCCATCACAAAACAGTGCGAATGAACGAACGAACGAACGTCTTTCCGCGGAAACGCCCGGAAAAAATGTCCGTTAGTATCGGCCGCCCCCTTCTCCCCCACCCTCTTTCTCTCTCTCTCTCTCTCCCCTTGACCCCTTTCCCTCCCTCTAACCCCTTTTCCTATTACTCCCTCACTGGCTCTCTCTTTCATCATTCTCGTTCTCCCCCCCCCCTCGCCCCCCCCACCCCACCTCATCCTCTTATCGTGATTCGTCTCTTCCTTTGAATACTCTCCCCTCCCCCCTCTCTATCCCCCTTTACCTCAACTCGTGAAACCGCGAAACCCTCTTTTTCTTCTTCTTTTTTTTTTTAACCACTCACCGAAGGAAATAGACCGTTCGGTACGGGAGTTATTCATTGATTTTATTTTTTTTCTTTCAAGAATTAACTCTTTTCTTTTTCTTTCTTCTTCTTTATTTTCTTTTAAACTGTTTCTTTGTTTCTTATTTATTTATTTGTATTTCGTTTTTCTTCTTTGCAGAGAAGTAGTGAATGTTTTTTTTTTGTTAGAATTATTGAGTGTTTTTTTTTCTAATGTTATTTTTTTTTTTTTTTTTGATGATTTATTGAGTGTATTATTCTTTTGTATTTTTTGTTGCTGAATTATTATTCACTTTGTCTTTTTTATCGAGTGACAAAATTTTTTTTATTTTTTTAACGAAAATAATTTTTTTTATTATTTTAATTTATGTTTTTTTTATTATTTTAATTTATTAGTTATTTTATTATTTTAATTTATAAGTTATTTTATTATTTTAATTTATAAGTTATTTTATTATTTTAATTTATAATTTTTTTTATTATTTTAATTTTTCTTTTATTTTAATTCATAATTTTTTTTTTTTTTTATTTTTTTTAAATTGAAATTCGAAATTGAAAATTATTTTTCTCCATCTTTTCTGGAATTTTATGAAATTTTATTATACTTTAACTTTCGTTTTGCTCGCATTAAGAAAAACCGCAAATAAAAAGAAAATACATGTATATATAGCCAAAAAGAAAAAGAAGAAAAAATTTTGTCGAATACATTTTTACCGAAACTTTATACCGAGAGAGGGTGGACTTTGTAATATACTTGAATTGTAACGGGTGCTTTTGAAACCTCTTAATTAAATGTTTAAGTAAATAATAGTGTATAGGACACCCGGCGGTTGAGTTTCATGCGAAATACAATCGACCCACGAGTGCTCTTAACTTGAATTCGCGTGCACGTGTCCTCGCCCTGAAGTTTAGAAAGCTCTCTCTCTCTCCCTCCCTCTCTCTCGCTTTAACCCCCCTCCCTCCCTCTCTCGTCATTGACCGTCTCTCTCTCTCATTTAGAATCGACATTTATTTAGCGGCACCTTAAACTTAAGCCTTCAAACTTACTTTTTTCACGTTTCACCTTGAAAGTTGGAGGAAAAAAAGGTTTTTCTTCCCCCCCCCCTTGGCGAAAAAAATTGGTTTTCAAAATTTTCTATTTATTTTAATCTTTATTTTAAGAGACGTAAATTTTGTATTTTCTATAAGTAGTTGAAAAAGTTGCAAAATTTTTGAATTTTTAAATTTGAACTCAAGTTGCCCGGGTTTGCCCGGATATTCGCATTTTTTTTAAATTTCATACCTTTTATTTTTAATTTGCCCGGAAATTTTTTTGAAACTTTTATACTTCTTTCTAAAATTTTAAAAGTTGCCCGGAAATCCGCATTATCGAAATTTTATAGTTGCCCGGAAATTCCCTTTTTTTGAAAATTCACATATCTGCCCTCTGAAAGTTCTGAGTTGTTCGTAAAAATGTTTTGTCTAGAATTTTTTCATTTCACCTGAAGTTCGTCGAGTTTGCCTTGAATTTTGAAAGTCGCCCGGAAAAGAAAATTAAAAAATAAGAATTTTTAAAATTCGACAATTGCCCGGAAATTCACATATAATAGAAAATTATATTTGCCCAAATTCCAAAATTCTTGAAGTTGACCCAAAATTTCCTTTTTTGGAATTTTCTATTTGCCCCAAACTTGTTAAGGTTGCCCGCGGATTTTTCAAATTTGAAATTCCACAGTTGCCCGGAAATTCTATTTTATAAATTTCATATTAGTCCCAAAATCTTCCTGGTTGTCCGGAAATTTTTTAAGTTGCTCGAAAAATTGCCTTTTCAAAATTAGTCAGACCGCCCGAAAATTCAAAATTTTTAAATTTTCAAACTTACCCGGAAACTTCCTTCTTTAAAAACACCCACATTCTTTTTTAATTCTAAAATTCTAATTCTTTATAATAAATAATTTTCCGCACTTCAAAAGTTGCCCGGAAATTCCCCAAATCTTTTTGAGTTTGTCCACTTGCCCCGAATTCTTTTTTTCACCCACGAAAAATCAAAATTCTCCTAGTATTTCTACATTATACTCGTAGTTCTGTACTCTACTAGTATTTTAGTATTGTCCTAGTATTTCTGTATTCTACTAGTATCTTTTTATTCTAATACTATTTCTGTATTCTACTAGTATTTTGTACTCTAATACTATTTCTGTATTCCACTAGTATTTTAGTATTGTCCTAGTATTTCTGAATTCTACTAATATGTTTGTATTCTAATACTATTTCTGTATTATAATACTAGTAATACTAGTATTTTTGTATTTTAATAGTATTTCTGTATTTTAATAGTATTTCTGTATTCTACTAGTATTTCTGTATTCTACTAGTATGTTTGTATTCTAATACTATTTCTGTATTTCACTAGTATTTTTGTATTTTAATAGTATTTCTGTATTCTACTAGTATGTTTGTATTCTACTAGTATGTTTGTATTCTAATACTATTTCTGTATTTCACTAGTATTTTTGTATTTTAATAGTATTTCTGTATTCTACTAGTATGTTTGTATTCTAATAGTATTTCTGTATTCTATTAGTATTTCTGTATTCTACTAGTATTTCTGTATTCTACTAGTATGTTTGTATTCTAATAGTATTTATGTATTCTAATATTATTTCTGTATTTCACTAGTATTTTTGTATTTTAATAGTATTTCTGTATTTTAATAGTATTTCTGTATTCTACTAGTATTTCTGTATTCTACTAGTATGTTTGTATTCTAATACTATTTCTGTATTATAATACTAGTAATACTAGTATTTTTGTATTTTAATAGTATTTTTGTATTTTAATAGTATTTCTGTATTCTACTAGTATGTTTGTATTCTAATAGTATTTCTGTATTCTACTAGTATTTCTGTATTCTACTAGTATGTTTGTATTCTAATAGTATTTCTGTATTCTACTAGTGACACTATAAGACTACAAAAATACTAGAAAACTCCAAAAAATACCGATAAAAACCAAAAATACTAGTAGAGTAAAAAAACACTAGTAGAATACAGAAATACTAGCAGAATACAGAATTACTTGTAGAATACTGAATCACTGGTAGTCTGCTAGTGTTTCTGTATTCCACTAGTATTTTTGTACTCTACTAGTATTTTTGTACTCTACTAGTATTTTTATATTTTAAATAGTAATTTTATATTCTAATAGTATTCCTATTCGCTAAACTGCTATTTTCGAATTCTACTAGTATTTTTTGTATTCCACGAGTATTCTGTAGACTTCTTGTATTTACATATTTTCACCCACCAAAATTTTTTTAGAACCTTATTTTTTAAAGTAGAAAATTTTTCTAAACTTTATCAACATTTCTAAATTTAATTTCACCTCTGCAATTTCCGTTTTCGCCTTTTCAAAATTCCAATTTTTCCCCTTCAAAAAAAAAAGAAGTGAAAAAAAATTCCCGTTTGCCAGAAAAATTTTTTTTCGCCTTGAATACACAGCAAAAAAAAAGAAATGTTAAATTAAAAACAAGGCGACTGCTTTAGCTATATATACATATACAAGTCCAGTATGCGAGAGTAAAACTGATTTAATAACGGAATGCAATAATAAAAAAGGAAGAAATAAAAAAAGAGAAATGAAAAAAAGAAGTGAATGAAAATATAAAGGAGAGACGGAAGCTGGAGGCAGCCCCCAGGACACGTTACGTAATATGGAGATCGATCGTTCTTTACCACACAGTGGGATATCAAAAAGTAGACGCGCACGTTTGTACATGCAGAGAAAGAGTCAGAGAGAGAGAGAGAGAGAGAGAGAGAGAGAGAGAGAAAGAGCGCATCAGTCGCGAGAGATGTTTCGCTAGAAGATTCATCGACTCGATTTCCCCCACCCCTCTCTCTCTCTCCACCCTTTTCACCCTCAGTTGCGTGAGTTACGTGTGAAACTGGTTTTTTAGTCCTTGATGATGATGATAATGATGATAATGATGATGATGATGATGATTTGGTCCTACCGGCCTTTTGGCCATCCGTCTGTCCGTCTTGTACCTGCGTTTGATTTTCTCTCTTTCTCTCTCACTCTATATATACACAGGCAGCCTCCGCAGCATCGCATCGGCAGCTGGTAGGTGCCTGGGAATTCTTGATTCTTTATCTCCCCAATTATACAATCCTCTTTCTAATTGGTCGAGCCTAGAGTGGCGCTACCCTTGCACCATTCTTCAAAAAAAGAAAGAAAAAAAAAGAAAAACCATATACCGCGCCGCTTCTCTATGCGTCCCTTTTTTTCACAATTTCACGCGTTTCTAGTTCCACTATCGATTACCCCCTCCCCCACATGTGTCTTCATTTTTATCTTCCTCCCTTTGCCTGCCGAAAAAGATTTTTCTCCAATTGTCTATAAATTTCGTTCTTTTGTTTCTTTGGAATTTTAAATTTTTTAATTCTATTAGTATTTTTTAATTCTACTAGTATTTTTTGATCTACTAGTATTTTTTAATCTACTAGTATTTTTGTATTCTACTAGTAGTTATGTACTTTACTAGTATTTCTGTATTCTACTAGTATTTTTGTACTCTACTAGTAGTTATGTAATCTACTAGTAGAGTACAAAAATACTAGTAGTCATGTACTTTACTAGTATTTATGTACTTTACTAGTACTTATGTATACTACAAGTATTTTTGTACTCCATTAGTATTTTGTATTTCCCTAGTAGTTCTGTACTCTACTAGAATTTTTTTATTCTGTTTCTTTAGAATTTTAAATTTTTTAATTCTATTAGTATTTTTGTATTCTACTAGTATTTTTTATTCTACTAGTATTTTTGTACTCTACTAATATTTTTGTATTCTACTAGTAGTTATATACTTTACTAGTATTTCTGTACTCTACTAGTATTTCTGTACTCTAGTAGTATTTCGGTACTCTACTAGTATTTTTGTACTCTACTAGTAGAGTACAAAAATACTAGTAGTCATGTACTTTACCAGTAGAGTACAAAAATACTAGCAGTCATGTACTTTACTAGTAGAGTACAAAAATACTAGTAGTCATGTACTTTACTAGTATTTATATACTCTACTAGTACTTATGTATACTACAAGTATTTTTGTACTCTATTAGTATTTTGTATTTCCCTAGTAGTTCTGTACTCTACTAGAACTTCAGTATACTACTAGTATTTTTGTATTCTTCTAGTAGTTATGTATTATACTACTAAAAATGTACTCTACTAGTACTTCTATATACTAGTAGTATTTTTGTACTCTACTAGTACTTTTGTATTCTTTAATTATTTTTGTATTCTATTAGTAGTTCTGTATTCTAGTATTCTTGTATTCTACTATTATTTTTGTATTCTAATAGTTGTATTATGTAAAAAAAAACATACGGAAATACTAGTAGTACATAAGGTTACTATTAGAATACAAAAATCAAACTATTATTTTTGCATTCTAATATTATTCCTATGTACTACTAGTATTTCCGTATGTTCTGTAGATAATACTACTATTAGAATACAAAAATAATAGTAGTATACAAAAATACTAGTAGATTACAAAATACGAGTAAAATACATAACTACTAGTAGAGTACAAAATACTAGTTAAATACATAACAACTAGTAGAGTATAAAAGTACTAGTAGAGTACAAAAGTACTAGTGGAGTACAAAGGTACTAAAGAGTATAAAAGTTCTAGTAGAGTACAAAAGTACTAGTAGAACACAAATATACTAGTAGAATACAAAAGATTTATTAGAATACAATAATACTAGTAGTGTTCTGGAACTACAAGTTTGATATAAATATACTGGTATTTTTATATCCTATAATAGTGTTTCTGTATTCAATTTCTCACATTTTGGTCAGTTCTTTTCTATTGTACTCGTACTTTTTGTATTCTACTATTAATTTAGTTATCTACTAGTATTTTTAGTATCCCACTAATGATTTCAGTAATTTACTATAATCAATATTATTTAATTTTTATGTTCATTTTAATTTTATTTCTTCTTTATTTTCCTTTTTGTATTCTACTACTATTTCCGGTATTCTATTATACTATTTTAAATATCCTACTAGAATTTTTAATATTCTATTACTATTTTTATTAACTTACTAATATTTTTATTATTCAATTTTTCATGAACTATTTATTTTTATTACTATTCTGTGGATACTTTTTCAATTCAACTATAAATTTTATATTATACTAATATCTGTAGTATTCTACTACTATTTCTAGTATTTTACCAGTATTTTATGCATTTTACTAATAGTTTTTGTATTCTAATACTATTTTTTTAATTTTACAACTTTTTTGTATTTTACAACTTTTTTGTATTTTACAACTATTTTTTGTATTTTACAACTATTTTTTGTATTCTACTACTATTTTTTGTATTCTACTACAATTTTTTGGTATTCTACTGACATTTTTTGTATTCTAATACTATTTTTTGAATTTTGCAACTACTTTTTGTAGTCTACTGCTATTTTTGTGTTCTACTACTATTTTTTGTATTCTACTAATATTTTTGTAATTTTTCAACGGTTTTTTTTTAATTCCACAACTATTTCTATAGTATTCCACCACTGCTTTTTGTATTTTACAATTATTTTTTTTGTACTCTAAAACTATTTTTGTATTCCACCACTATTTTTTTACACTACTGTACACTAGTTTTTCTAAACTACTACAATTTTTTTCAATTTTATTTTTATTTTCTTCATACTCTATACTAATTTGTACCATTTCACTATTAATTTGTGTATTCTATACTAGTATTTTTGTATTCGTTTTTTCCTATTCTGTTTATTTTCATTTCTCTTTATACTTTCATTGATATTTATTTATACCATTATTATTGTTAAAGTATTATTATACTATTACTACTTTTATTACTATTTTTATTAATATTATTATTAATCAGTATTAATGGATTATAAGGAAATTATTACTTAAAAGAAAAGGAAAAAAATTACTCAATAATCAAGCAAAAAATCCTCTATTAATAAATAATTATTTTTAAAGACCCCCCTAAAAAAAAATACACACGCGACACATTGATTACAATCTCGACTTTTTCACGGTCCCAAAAAAAATATATCTTGTCTCTATAATAAAAAAACAGCATCTCGCGACAAAGATCTCTATTGAATCTTTTATCTCCTAGCGACCCTTTTTTTTCTAAACTAAAAATTTTCCATCATGAGCACGTGGGGCCCCCGTGCGCTTAAAAACGGGGTCTTAACCAAGAGAGTGAGTGAGAGAGAGAGAAGGGGGATAGAATAGGGCCGCAAAATGTGAAGGGGGAAGAAGGGGGTGATCTACAATCGGCCTTGTACCCCTCAACTGCACACAAACACACACACACACACACACACACGTCCTCTATCCGTTGTTGCTTAACGAACCGCATAAAATCTGCAAAAGAGAGCGGAAAAAAAAATATATATCCGCGCGGACTGCATAAAACGCGTTTTACGAGATCACCTCTCGTAAGTTGATTGAGAAACACACCAAGAGAGCGAGAGAGGCAGGGGGGAGGGGAGAAAAATACAAACTCGACACTTGCTCTCTATAGAGTATATCTACAACAGCGAGAAAAAGATATACTTTTGCAATCGTCCCAATTCGGCCTTCAAATTGTCCGGATATTGCATCTTGTATATAATTTCCATTTTTTACCTCCCCCCCTCCCTTCCTCCCCTTGTTTTCCACTGCTCCCCCCTCCTCACTCTAAACTATTTACTCTCATTCCGAACAAATCTGACTTGAATATTATGAAAATTACGTTTTTCCAGTAGTAATCATTAATTTTCAATGAAAATTAAAAAATTTTAATTGAAAATTTACTTCTAAACGAAAAAAGAAAAGGGGGAAATTTTTTGGGTCTTATTTTTAAATTATATGGGACTTAGCCGTAAATAGAAAAATTAATATTTATTGATATGCATCTCTATAATAGACAATAGAAATTTTTTTTACTGTTTGGAGACGAAAAGAAGTAGAAATTATTATTTGGGCCTTAATTTTCAAAATTATGGGACTTACTAGTTTAAAAAAAAAACTTATAAAAACTGTTAAAATAATTACTAATATAGATATTTTACATATTTTGTTTTAGTACCAATTTTCTTTACTATTTAAAAATAAAAGAAGTGAACATAATTTTTTGGGCCTTGTTTTTCGAATTGTGGGACTTATTTGTAAATATAAAAATAATTTATTTATTGCTGTGCAGCTCTATAATTCATAATAAAAATTTTCTTGTAATGTTTAGGGACAAAAAGAGTGGAAATTATTGTTTGGGCCTTAAGTTTCAAAAATCATGGGACTTACTCGTATAAAAAAAAAAATTAAAAAATCAAAAAATTACTAATATTTACAGCACTTCTACATAATTTAATAATAAAAAAATATGTTCTTTACTGTTTAGAAACAAAAGGAGTGAAGATAATTTTTTTTTGGGCCTTATTTTAAAACTATGGGACTTAGTCATAAATGGAAAAATTAAGATTTATTATCATGCATTCCAATAATAATAATAATAATTCATAATAAAAATTTTCTCTTACTGTTTAGAGACAAATGGAGTAGGAATTATTTTTGGGACTTCATTTTTAAAAATTTTGGGACTTAATAGTATAGAAAAGTGATAAAAACTTATTTTAAAAAATTACTAATATTCATAAGATTTATATACATAATTATTTTTTAAAAAAACATTTTCTTTACTGTTTGGAAAGAAAGCAGTAGAAATAATGTTTTTGGGTCTTATTTTAAAAGTATGGGACTTACTGGTATTTAAAAAAGATAAAAATTACACCATTAAAAACTATTTTATTTAACGAAATTAATTTCTCTCTTTAAAAAAGAATTTTTCTTGATTTTTCTAATTTTCTTTTGTCAAAAAACCAGAACTTTTAAATCTCATGAGCCTTGGGACTTATTTTTCGAAAAATGAAAAATGGGACTTAACTTTTCGTAAATATACTATAAATATACAATAAATATGTATGTATTTGATCCTATTCTCGCCCTCGCGATAGTTTATTGAATCTTGCTTTAATAAGTGGCTTTTTTTTCTCTCCAAAGGGCCCAAAAAATTTCACTGCGAGACGCTATGCACCGAAAAGAAAAAGGGAGTGAGGGAGGGAGGGGAGGGGAATGTAATCTTATGATTCTTTACTTGTATACCATCGTCAATTTTTCGAAACTAAGTAGGCCTTTCATCATCGTTTCCTCTTTTTAGTGCCCCAATATCAAAGAGCAAAGGGCCCATTCCCCCCCCCCCACCCTCCCTCTTTCTTATATAATCCACTTTGATGCATAAAGGAAGCAAAAAAAGAAAAATAAATAAAAACTACTTTTTTCCATTCTTATATATCAAAATAGCCGATAGAAATTCACTTTTTATATTAAAAAAAAATACAGAAGAAGTAGAAAAAATATTTTTAGAAAATTTTATCAAAAATTAAATACATTTTTGTATCGTTTTTATTAAGATACGAACCAAATTTTTTCAAATTTTGAGGGAGGGGGGGTAAATGGAAAACGAGGGTTAATTTAAATTGAGTTTTAAAATTAAGTCTCTCTTAAAAATGGAAAAATATATACGAACCAAATTTTGTCAAATTAAGGAGGGAGGGAGGGGGGGGGGTTATTTTAATTACGATTAAAACTAAATCGCACTTGAAAATGAAAAAATATGAATATGATTAGATAAAGCAATCAAATTTTTTTTTGAAAATTTGGAGGGAAGGGAAAAGAAGAAAGGGGAGGGGGGCGGTAATTTTAATTGACTAAACTTAAATCTTTTACTTAAAAATGAAAAAAAAACGAACCAAATTTTTTTTTGAAAATTGAAGAAGGAAAAGAAAAAGAGGAGGGGGGTTAAATTTAATTTAATTTAGAATTAATAATCTTAGCTTGGAAATGAAAATATATAGAATATGATTAGATATACCCAACAGGTTGTGTGGAGATTGACGTGAATCTGTGTTTCAAGGTCGTGAAACTCTGACACAAAGTTTATAAACGTATATATATATATATATATATATATATATATGCATGCGCTATGTACTTTAATTTCAAACATCGCCAAAGAGAATTTCTCGTCACATTTTCGGCACTTCTCTTCTCTTGTCAAGGTCAAGGTTTCAAATGTTTGTAAATAACAAGTATTTAGTATAATTCACTTCCGTCACACACACAAACGCTGCTTTTCAAATTAAAAATCGTGAATTTTCGTTTTAAATTTCAATATTATTATTACAATTATATCACTGTTTTTATTATCTTTATTTTCATTTTTTATTATTATTATAATTGCTACTACTACTATTATTATTATTATTATTATTATTATTTTTATTATTATTATTATTATTATTATATTATTATTATTATTATTATTATTATTATTATTATTATTATTATTATTGCCACTATTATTATTATTATTATCACTATTTTCCATATTATTATTACTATTTTTATTATTTTTATTTTTTATAATCATTATTTTCTTTATTTTTTTGGGACTTAACCCCCCTCCCTAATTTTCGGGCCTTACTAACATTTTTTTCTATTTATACCATTACAATGTGTTTTTTACGTCTTACCCCCACCCCCTCTCCCTAATTATTGGGCCTTACTAAAAAAAATTTCTCATATTAATATTATTAGTGTATTTTTGTGACTTAACCCCACCCCTTCAATTTTTGGGCCTTACTAAATTTTTTTCTATACATAATTATTATTGTTAATATTTCTCTAATAAGTGTAATCATCGTTATTATATAGTCAACTTTTGGGACCTAACTTGAAAATTTATCAAGGCCCAAAAATTAGAGAAGAGGGGGCAAGGGGGCTTATCTAATTTTCGGGCCTTAAAATTTTTTTTAAAGTGGTTCATTTCAAACAATAGTAATTTTTCTTTTTATCTCTCTTGTTCTTAAGGCCCCCCCCCCTAATTTTCGAATCAATATATATATATATATATAGAGTGAATGATTTTTAAAGATAAAATAAAATTCTTTCTTTTTCTATTTAAATACCTTTATTTTGAAGGTTACGCGCGGGTTTTTGATCTTTGATGTCTGTTATACTGACGGTGATGATTGATTTCAGAATTTTTTTTTTCTTTTTTTGATGGGAAAGGGTAGAGAGAGAGGGAGGGGAGAGGAAGAGGGGGGACCTAACTCGAGAATAGCCCGCGGGCTCACCTGAGCTCGTAAATTCAATTTAAATATATTCGTCGGGGCCCCAACGACCTTAATGACCAGCACAGCTATATTGACTAGAAGGAAACTTTGAAGTCACGCTGGAATGGAGATTGCGGGATTTCTCTCGCTCTTTTCGTCTTTTTTCTTTTTCTCTCTTGCTCGTTGTCTCTCACTCCCTTTTGACGAGAGGAGTCGTTTTTGGTAAAGAAAGAAAAGTGGTAGAGTGGGGGGTGGGGCCCTTAATAGAGTGTTCCCTTTCGAACCTGCCGATGCATTTCAATGAGAGGCCCCCTCCCCCTTCCCCCTGGTCCTCATCACTCACCTATACCCTCGATCAAAACTATTTCAAATTTTTCTTTCTTCTTTCTTTCTTTCTTTCTTTCTTGTTTTTTTATTTTCCTCACGTGATTCTTGAGATGAATTTTATAAAATTTTTTAAATAATTAATTTCTTTCGACTTATTTTATGCAAATTCTAATTTAAATAATTGAATTCTGTTTGGGAATTTAATGAAAAGAAGAGATATTAAAAATCATTGATGTGCAAAAAGTTTTTAAAAATAATTAAATTTTACAAAGAATTCTATTCAAATTTTTCATAATTGAATGTCTGTGTGGAATTTTATTCAATTTTTTTTTTTTTTTTTTTTGAAAATAATAATTGAATTCCTAAAGAAGCATTTTATTATTTATCAAAAATAATTGAATTCTTGTGAACAATTTTATTAGAATTTTTGAAAATAATTGAATTTGAAAAAATTTGTTACTTTTAAAAATAATTGAATTCTTGTGATAAATATTGTTATTTATGAAAATAATTAAATTTTGCAAAGAATTAAAATGCCTCAAAATAATTGAATTCTTTCGAAGAATTATTTATGTAAATAATTGAATTTTTGGGAAGAATTTTGTTAAAATCTAAAAGAATAATTGAATTATTTCCGAAAAAATTCAATTACAATTTTATTTAAAATAAATTGATTATTCTTTCGAACAATTTTATTCAAATAATTGAAAATAATTGTATTCCCGTGAAAAATTCTAATATTTTTGTAAATAATTGAATTTTTCCAAAGAATTAAAAAAAAAATTTTTTTAAATAATTCATTTTTTCGAGAAATTAAAATTAAATTTTTAAAAATAATTACATTTTTTGAGCAATTCCTGTAAAATTGTATTAAAAATATTTATATTCCTTCAAAGAATTTTATTGTTTATAATAAAAATTATTGAACAAGAATTTTTTAAATAATTTTGAAAATAATTGAATTTTCTAGAAGTTTCTCTTTTATTTTTATTTTTTTTTTAGGTAATTGAATTTTTTTTCAAGTATTTTATTAAAATTTTTAAAAATCTAAGTTTTTTAAATTCTTTTAAGAGATTTTACTGGAAATAATTGAATTTTTTAAAAGAAAGTTGTTCAATAATTTTGAAAATAATTGAATTGTTTAGAAGTTTCTCTTTTATTTTTATTTTTTTTTAGGTAATTGAATTTTTTTTCAAGTATTTTATTAAAATTTTTAAAAATCTAAGTTTTTTAAATTCTTTTAAGAGATTTTACTGGAAATAATTGAATTTTTTAAAAGAAAGTTGTTCAATAATTTTAAAAAGAATTGAATTTTCTACGAATTTTTTTTTATTTTTTGTAATTGAATTCTTTTAAAGAATTTTTAAAGAATTTTATCAAAAATAATTGAATTGCTGCCAAGAATTTTACTATTTATGAAAATAATTGAATAGTTGCTAAGAATTTTATTAAAATTTTCAAAAATAATTAAATTCCTGAGAAAAATTTCATTATTTATAAAAATAATGGAATTATTGCGAAAAATTTTATTAAAATGTTTAAAAAGAATTAAATTTCTGTGAAAAAAATTTGTTATTTTTGAAAATAATTGAATTTCTAAAAAACATTTTATTATTTATAAAAATAATTGAATTCTTGCGAACGATTTTATTAGAATTTTGTTAAAATAATTGAATTTTCAAGAAGAAATTTATTACTTTTGAAAATAATTGAATTCTTGTGATGAATATAACAATATTCATCACAAGAATTCAATTTATGATAATAATTGAATTTGGCAAAGAATTTTTTTAAAATACCTCAAAATAATTGAATTTTCAAGAATAATTTTGTTATTTATCGAAATAATTGAATTTCTTTCGAAAAATTATTTACGTAAATAATTTAATTCTTGGGAAGAATTTTATTGAAATCTTAAAGAATAATTGAATTATTTCAAAAAAATTTTATTTAAATTGTATTTAAAATAATAGATTTTCTTTTAAACAATTTTATTAAAAAAATATTTGAAAATAATTGAATTCCTGTGAAAAATTTTAATATTTTTGTAAAAACTTGAATTCTTTTTAAAAATCTTATGAAAAATAATAATTGAATTCCTGAGAAGAATTTTATTATTTATGTTTAAAAATGTTTTAAAAAAAAAATTGAATTTCTGTGAAAAATTTTGTTATTTTTTTGAAAATAATTGAATTCTTCATAAGAATTTTATAAAAATTATTTTCAAATAATAAATTTTTTCGAAATATATAATAAATATTATGAAATTTTTATTTTAAAGAATTGAAAATTTTCTGGAAAACTATTTATTTGTGAAAATAATTGAATTTTTCGATTAACTAATTTAAAATGGTATAAAAAATTAAAAATAAATTTTAAATAATTGAATTCCCATGAAAAATGTTATTATTAGTGGAAGTAATTGACTTATTTTTAAGAATTGTATAGAAAATTCAAAAATTACAAATTAATTGAATTCCTGTGAAAATTTAATTATTTATGAATTATAAAATGAAAATTTTGTCTTTATTACTCCGATTTTTATTTTCTTCTATTTTTATACCCATTATCATAATTCGAATTAATTTCAAACTCTATTTTCGACTCTACTTTTCGCCAAATCAAGTGCTAGACAATAAGAGGAGGGGGACGAAGAAAAGGGGAACACAAGCCACATAACAAAATTGATTCGCAAATTAAAAAATAAGAAAAAAAAATAGCGACTAAATATTTGTCTGGGAATCGAGTTTTGTTGACAATGAAGGAATAATATTATAAGTATTTTTGTATACTATACACACATATATATATATACATATAAAAGTAGGCCCATTATAGCTCAAGGTTTAGAAGTATAATATTTGTGAATTTTTTTTTCTTCTTTTTTTTCCTCTTCTTTATTTTTTCGAGACACGAAGAATTTTAAGACTTTTATAATATATTAAATGCCGAGTGTCTGGACCCCTTGAGAGAGTTGATTTGATTACGTGGGCCGGTATATGTATATGTATATATGTAGACATACGAACTTGACATTTGCAAGGACGCTTTTTGAAAGGAGGAAATAGAAAAGGAGAGAGAGAGAAAAAAATAAAAATAAGAAAAGAAGAAAGAAGGGAAAAAAAATTGAAGAAAAAGAAACAAAAAATGTCGCGCAAGCCGTTAAAGGACGCGCTTCAAAGTCAGCTGTTTGACTATTATAATAATATATGCCTACACCTAATAAAATTCTCATGTCTAGTAATGTCTCACACTTGTTTTGTAAATTATATTAAAACTCTTGCGTAAGGCACGAAAATTACATACATTTCTCTATGGAATTTAATTTATACTTTATATTAATAATTTCCAAATATAATTTTAATGCTCTTTTTAATGCTAATTTAATTATCAAAAATTTTTTAAATGCAATTTTTTAAATTTAAAAAATATTTATAATCCAATTAACATAAAAATTATTATTATTATTATTCGATTATTTAATTACTATATATTAATAATGTAATAATAATAATAATAATAATAATAATAATAATAATAATAGTAGTAATAATAATAATTAGTAATAGTAATAATAATAATTAATAATAGTAGTAATAATAGTAATATAAAGCCAATTAATTGAATATTGAATATTAATAATAATAGTAATAATTATAACAAAAAAGCCTTAATATACTTTACTATTACAAATTATTTAATACAAAATAACAAATAATAAAATTCCAATCGTAAAACTATTAATATTCATTATTCTTTGATTATTAATTATTTATGATTTATTAAAGTGAATTAATCTTTATACAGTGATCTCGATAATTATTTAAGATTGAGTAATCTGCTTTTTGATTTAAGGAAAAAAAAGAGAATAATTCTATTCACGTGTAAAAATAAATAATGACTAATCAATTTTCAGTGATTTAACTTTGAGTGCAGGAAGTTGAATTTATAATATTCTCCAGCTCTTAATATGAAACAAAATTTATTTGACAGAAAGAAGGATGAATATAAATATTAAATAATAACTGAATTGATTAAAAGTCAATCTACTAAGATTACTCTCAACAATAATCATCAATAATATATTAATAATTAATAATTATTACAACTATTACTATTACAATTATTTTACTTTTATATTTATATTTTTGTATTTCAATTTTAACACTTCTTTTTTTCACTCTTACTGCCGTAGGCAGAATTCGAGGTTTCTCATTTTTTAAGGCAATTTTCCAAACACTTTATTATGCATATATTTTTTCCTGGAAAAATAAATATTTTTATTAGTTATTTTAATATTTTAATAATGATATAATTATAACAGTAATAAAAATAATAATAAATACAATAATAATAATAATAATAATAATAATAATAATAATAATAATAATAATAATAATAATAATAATAATAATAATTATAAAAATAATAATAAAAATAACAATAATAATAATAATTAAAACAATTTATCTACTGTTTTTTATCGAAAATTATTATATTGTTAATATTATTAAATTTTTAGTATTATTATATTTTAAATATTATTATATTTTTAATATTATTATATTATTATATTATATTTCGCAATATTTAACTATAATTATACATTTGTAACTGAAATGTGACTTTTCTTGGGTTTCGTCGTTCTCTCTTTCTCTCTCTGTCTGCCTCTGTTTCACTCACTCTCGTCGTGTGTTTGCAATAATTGACGAGAGAGTTAAGGTAACAAGAATGCAGTTAATAATTAGAGCAGCTGGACCAATGAGCAGGAGATTTCCTTTGCCATTAGTTTTACTTCTTGCATAACTTACAGCTGCTGCGCGGTGTTTAATTACAATAATAGAGGCGTTTCGTATTTTTTTTCTTTTTCATTTTCTCTCCTTTTTTTTTAATAATCTGGGCGGACACATTTCTTACAATTTTCTTGTCTTAATACCCCCTCCTCACCCCTATCCTCTTTTCTACTACTCTCTTATTCTCATTCATCAATATTATTCTCTAGTGAATTTATTTTCAAAATCTTACTAGCCAAAAAAAAATCCCATTTCATTTCGTTTATGTTCGATTTTAATTTTTCAATTCTTTTTGAATTTCGCGCCAATGCGCGAAATTCATAAAGAATTGAAAAATTAAAATCTTAAGATTCATGCGGTTAGGTAAAATTCTAGTATTTTGATTCGCGATGGTAAAAAGTAAAAAAAAGGGATGATGGAGAAAAGGGGGAAAAAAAGAAAAATGGGAAAATTAAGAAGAAAAGAAGATTGAGAGTAGTGGAGAAGTGGGAGAGTGGTCGATAAATATTAGTGGAAGTAAAGGAAGGAATATTTTTTTTCTACGCGGTAGCAGAGAGTCTCTCAAAGAATTGAGTCGAGTCGGTTTTATAGGTGTATGCCTTGAGGCAACGCCATGATAGACAAGGTCAGCCTCTCCCATGTGCGCCTGGACCGACTGCGACTCGTTAACATTTATTTATTTATAAACATTATAAACGCGCACTTGTTCCCTCCCTCTCTGTTCGAATTTTAAAACCATTCACTGCCACTTTCTTTTCCTTAAAAAAAACAAAAAAAAAACCGTTCACTACTACCGGACTGTCTGACTGTCTTTTTAAAAGAAAAAAATCCACTGTTACATTACATTTAAAAAGAAACTTCCCTTTTAATGAAAAAAAATCTCTAATAATTAAAATGATTATAAATTTTTGTTTCAGTCTTTTGTTCCCTCCCTATCTGTATGACATATGTTAAAATTATTTACTACACTTTCTTTTAATTTATAAAATAATGAAAAAAGAAAAAAAAATTCTAGAAACGAAAGTGCTTTTAAATTTCTGTTCTAGCTGTACATATTGTTATAAAAATTAACTGTAATAATTATATCAATACTGTACTTTAATTTTAATTATCACTCTTACTGATGTAGGCAGACTTGGAGGATTCTCATTTTTAAGGCATTTTTCCAAACACTTTATTAAGCATAAACTTCTTCCTAAAAATCACTCTTAGTGCTTCGAGGATTCTCATTTTTAAGGCATTTTTCCAAACACTTTATTAAGCATAAGCTTCTTCCTAAAAATCACTCTTAGTGCTTCGAGGATTCTCATTTTTAAGGCATTTTTCCAAACACTTTATTAAGCATAAGCTTCTTCCTAAAAATCACTCTTAGTGCTTCGAGGATTCTCATTTTTAAGGCATTTTTCCAAACACTTTATTAAGCATAAGCTTCTTCCTAAAAATCACTCTTAGTGCTTCGAGGATTCTCATTTTTAAGTCATTTTTCCAAACACTTTATTAAGCATAAGCTTCTTCCTAAAAATCACTCTTAGTGCTTCGAGGATTCTCATTTTTAAGGCATTTTTCCAAACACTTTATTAAGCATAAGCTTCTTCCTAAAAATCACTCTTAGTGCTTCGAGGATTCTCATTTTTAAGTCATTTTTCCAAACACTTTATTAAGCATAAGCTTCTTCCTAAAAATCACTCTTAGTGCTTCGAGGATTCTCATTTTTAAGGCATTTTTCCAAACACTTTATTAAGCATAAGCTTCTTCCTAAAAATCACTCTTAGTGCTTCGAGGATTCTCATTTTTAAGGCATTTTTCCAAACACTTTATTAAGCATAAGCTTCTTCCTAAAAATCACTCTTAGTGCTTCGAGGATTCTCATTTTTAAGGCATTTTTCCAAACACTTTATTAAGCATAAGCTTCTTCCTAAAAATCACTCTTAGTGCTTCGAGGATTCTCATTTTTAAGGCATTTTTCCAAACACTTTATTAAGCATAAGCTTCTTCCTAAAAATCACTCTTAGTGCTTCGAGGATTCTCATTTTTAAGGCATTTTTCCAAACACTTTATTAAGCATAAGCTTCTTCCTAAAAATCACTCTTAGTGCTTCGAGGATTCTCATTTTTAAGGCATTTTTCCAAACACTTTATTAAGCATAAGCTTCTTCCTAAAAATCACTCTTAGTGCTTCGAGGATTCTCATTTTTAAGTCATTTTTCCAAACACTTTATTAAGCATAAGCTTCTTCCTAAAAATCACTCTTAGTGCTTCGAGGATTCTCATTTTTAAGGCATTTTTCCAAACACTTTATTAAGCATAAGCTTCTTCCTAAAAATCACTCTTAGTGCTTCGAGGATTCTCATTTTTAAGTCATTTTTCCAAACACTTTATTAAGCATAAGCTTCTTCCTAAAAATCACTCTTAGTGCTTCGAGGATTCTCATTTTTAAGGCATTTTTCCAAACACTTTATTAAGCATAAGCTTCTTCCTAAAAATCACTCTTAGTGCTTCGAGGATTCTCATTTTTAAGTCATTTTTCCAAACACTTTATTAAGCATAAGCTTCTTCCTAAAAATCACTCTTAGTGCTTCGAGGATTCTCATTTTTAAGGCATTTTTCCAAACACTTTATTAAGCATAAGCTTCTTCCTAAAAATCACTCTTAGTGCTTCGAGGATTCTCATTTTTAAGGCATTTTTCCAAACACTTTATTAAGCATAAGCTTCTTCCTAAAAATCACTCTTAGTGCTTCGAGGATTCTCATTTTTAAGGCATTTTTCCAAACACTTTATTAAGCATAAGCTTCTTCCTAAAAATCACTCTTAGTGCTTCGAGGATTCTCATTTTTAAGGCATTTTTCCAAACACTTTATTAAGCATAAGCTTCTTCCTAAAAATCACTCTTAGTGCTTCGAGGATTTTCATTTTTAAGGCATTTTTCCAAACACTTTATTAAGCATAAGCTTCTTCCTAAAAATCACTCTTAGTGCTTCGAGCATTCTCATTTTTAAGGCATTTTTCCAAACACTTCATTAAGCACCCATTTTACCTGAAATTCGATGTCAAAGTCGATGCAATTTTACCATTGAAGCTAAATGTAAAGATCCAGTGAACTGTGAGACTCCAAACAATTTTGGGGCAGCAATTTTCCAAACACTTTATTAAGCACCCATTTTTCCCTGGAAAAAAAAAATATTAATATTAGTTAATTAAAAAACATTAGTGATAATTGATGTGATTATAATTTTGGTTTATTGTTTTCTGTTACAGATATTTGGCAGCAAGGCCGATCTACAGCTTCACACGCAAATTCACATGCGCGAAGCAAAACCCTACAAATGCACCCAATGCTCAAAGGCATTCGCCAATTCCTCGTACCTGTCGCAGCACACACGCATTCATTTGGGCATAAAACCATATCGCTGTGAAATTTGTCAACGTAAATTCACCCAATTAAGCCATTTACAACAGCACATTCGCACTCACACTGGCGACAAACCCTACAAATGTCGACATCCCGGCTGCACCAAGGCATTCAGTCAACTGAGCAATCTCCAATCGCACAGCCGCTGTCATCAAACCGACAAGCCCTACAAGTGTAATTCCTGCTACAAATGTTTCTCCGACGAGCCCAGCCTCCTCGAGCACATACCCAAGCACAAGGAATCGAAACACCTCAAGACCCACATCTGTCAATACTGCGGCAAGAGCTACACCCAGGAGACCTATCTCGCCAAGCACATGCAGAAGCACGCCGAACGCACCGACAAACGACCGCCAATCATCGGCACCGGCTTAAGGCCCTCGATACACGCCATGGCAGCCGCGGCCCACCACCAGGACTATCACTGGCCCAAGGTCAGTCCCGACTCCGTCATCAGCGAACTCCACGATCGCCTGCCGCACCATCATCACCCGGGCGACTATCACCAACCACAAAATCCAGCAACCGATGCAATGCTCCTGCATCAGCAGCATCGCGACGCAATTGAAAATGACTCCAGGCAACAAACACCCCAACCAGGTGGCGGCGGCGGTGGAACGACAGTCGTCAATCATCCCAACAGTAGTTCAGCATTCACACCAATATCATCGATATCAATAAATTCAATATCATCAATGCAACATCCTCTCAATCCACTAAATCATTTACATTATCCCGGTAGTCATCATCCAGCGTCACGACCCTATTTATATGAGGCCTTCAACACACAAAAAGCAAGTCCAACAAGTTCAACGGCAATGACACCAGGCAGTGGTGCAACAAATCAAAATGCCGCGACATCATTTCCAAATCAATTAATAAGTTTACATCAAATTAGAAATTATGCGCATCAACCGAATTTAGGTAATCTCGGACAATTGGGAAATTTAAGTAATTTGAGTAATTTGAGTAATTTAAGCGCTAGTATGGAGAGTCACGCGCTACTTGGCGGTCTCAAGGATAAGCAGTAAAAAAAAATTAATAACTAATCTAGGCAAAAACCGAAAGAAAAATGCATTCGCCCTTTTTATTTTTTTTTCTCAAAAACTATTGTTCTTTTTCTCAAAAAAAGAAACTTGTTCCTCGAAAAAAAATCCGCGAGTGTTAAAAATATTCGTGAGCAAAAAAAATTTGTAAAAACAACGCGCTTTGAAAGCGAAAAAAAGGAAACAGAGAGAGAGAGAGAGAGAGAAAAAAAGAAGCAACATTTTCATTTTATCGAAAAATATCGATTTATCTCGAAAATTTTTCGATACTATTACAAAATAATTTTTGACATAGGCAAAAATTTTCATTTCAAAAATGAAAAAGTAAGAAAACAGGTCAAAAATAGTGAAAAAATGTCGATACATCGAAATATGTTAATAATGGAAATATATCGATAATAAAAAATATAAATCGATAATCGAAATATTTCAATAATCAAAGTAAATAAATCAAAATATTTTGATAATCGAAATAAATCAAAATATTTTGATAATCGAAATAAATCGAAATATTTTAATAATCGAAATATACAAATCAATAATTGAAGTTTAGAAATCGAAATATATCGATAATCGAAAATATATACAATCGTATTACAACGATAATCGAAGTATGTACAATCGAATTCATTCGATAATCAAAGTATTATAACTATCAAAAAATAATTTAAATCGAAAAGTAATCGATAATCGAAAGGTTACATCGCTCAAAGTAAAAACCATCAGATTTTATCGATATTCGAAGTTTATACAATCGAAAGAAGTCGATAATCAAAGTATAAAAATTGAAATCAATAAATGAGCGAAATATTTCGATAATCGAAGAATATAAAGAAAAATATCGATTATCGAAAGTATATATAACAAAAATATTTCAATATACAAATTATTTACAATCAAAATATATCGATATTCGACATATATTGATAATCGAAATATATCGTCAATAAAAATAAAAAAATCGTTTTTAAACAATCCAAGTAAATGCAATCGAAATATATCGATATAATCGAAGTAATATAATAACTGATTTAATATAATTAAAATACATTGATTACTGATATTTTTTTGCTTTTATTAAATAAATTTTCATTTTTTTTTAAATATCGATTATCGAAATATCTCGAAATCTATTATTTTGATTGTTATGTATCAAATATTTTTTTCTTCTTTTTAAAAAAAAAAAAAGTTCGATAGATCGACATTTTTTTTTTCTTTTTTGATAAAAACTAAATCGATGAAGTAAAATTACGTCAATATATCGATAAAATTGATATATCGATTATTTTTTAATTTAATCGATATTGAATATATCGAAAACGGAATATTTTAACAAAAAAAGGAAATATATTGAAAATAACTGATCAAAAATCGAATATATATCGAATACATCGATAAAGTTAAATATCGAATGCATCGATATAATCGAAATCGAAAATATCGAAATTTAAATGTCAAAATTCTAAATTTTTAATTTTTAATTACCGCAAATAATTAATTAGTAATTATCGCAAAAATGGTAATAGCAAAAAAAAATATGAAGATATTTTGTTAAAATATGAAAAATTTAAAAAAAAATATGTGAAAAATAGTGGAAAATTTTTTATTCTTATCCTTTAAACTCTTTCTCTCTCTTTCAGCCGATTTTCCGAAACATAATAAAAAACGTCGACTCTTTATGGATTTTTGTTATTTTTAAGTTTTCTTCGTTTTCTTTTTAATAATTTTTGTGGAAACTTGTAATGAATTATTAATAATTAATGTTTTTTGTTAATAATAATAATAATTGTTATTATTGACTATTCACATTAAAAAAAAACATTGTCATCCGAACGCAAAAAAAAATTCGAAAAATATTGAATTATAATTTATATTAAAAAAAAAAGAGGAAAAGAAAAACAAATGCGATATGTAAATTATATAAATAAATAATATAAACACACACAGAGAAAAAGAGAATGAAAAATAAATAAAAAGAAGAAAAATGAAAAATAAAAGGAGGGGGGAAAAATTGTAACGACTTTTTCTCACACCCCCCTCACCTTTTCACGGCGACAAAAAAAATGGAATTTTGCATAATTCTTTTTTTTGTAAAATCATCGTAATTTTTTTTTCTCCTTCAAAAACTACTCGCAATTTCAAAAAATTGTAGTTTCACATTAAAAAAGAAAAAATTCACGATGAATTTTTACTGTTCTAAAAAAGAAGAAACAAAAACAAACATAAAAAAAAGGTGCTTCGGATTTATGGAGGAATTTTCGTATGGTGGAGAAATTTTGAAAATTTGTTATTTAAGGTGACGTTAGACAAAAAATAAAAATAATTATTATATATTAAAAAAAAGTGGAAAAAAAATACAAAAAACTCTTTTTAAAAAAAGTACAAGCGTTTTAGTTGTAGAAAAAAATTTTTTTTTTTTAGAATTACATATATAAATATATAACAATTTTTTTCTTTTTTTTTCATTGAAAAATATTCGAAACAAAAAGAAAGAAAAAATTGTGTGAAAAATTAATAGAAAAAAATTTTGTTCTCGAAATTCTAAATAAATAAAAACAAACAAAATGTGCGATGAAAGTCTTAGTGTGATGAGATATCGAATTCACTCTTGTCAATTTTCGATATAGATAAATCGATAACTTATCGAAAAAGCAAAAAAAAAAAATTAAAAATCGAACAAATAATGTCTTCGAGTTGTATCGATATATCTCGAAATATACTTTTTATTCGTGTATATTAATATATTGATATATTAATATTAATTATTATTAATATACTTGATGTTTTAGAAGAAATATTATGTACTTTATATTGTATATATTTTATATATTATATAATGTATATTGTATATTATATCGCATATTATATTGCATATTATATTCTATATTATATTGTATATTATATTCTATATTATATTGTATATTATACATTATATGCTTTTATATAATTTACATATAAATTTATATTATATATTATATATATTATGTATATTATATTCGATATATTATATACAATATATTAAATATTAAATTTTCAATTTTATATAATTAAAAAAAAACAATTTCGAAATATATCGATACACGAATATTCGATTTATATCTCGCGATATATGTATATAGATATATGTATATCGAAAAAAAGAAAACTTTATATAAATGACGAAATAGCTCAATAACTGTCGAAATACATCGATAATTATATCGAAAAAATCGAATTATATCGAAATAATCGAATTATATCGATTTTTTTAGAGAAAAATTATAAAATCGATTTTTATCGATATTTGCGATACTATAATGCGCGCCTATGGGATATTGAACATTTTGTTTTCGATATTTTTAAACATCGATATATTCGTTTCAGAAAAAAAACATATATCGATATTTGACAATTTAAGAAAAAAAAAACGACACTTTTTTATTTTTTAATAAAAGGGATATTGTAATATTTGTTTTGCAAAGGGAGATAAATAGTTTTTAGTTTTAACAAAAAAAAATTGATGCAATTGCATAATAAAGCAGAGACTTTCTATTATTATAAATTAATGAAAAAAAAATACTTGTTTGACAAGATAATTGGAAAAATGAAAAAAAAATTATTGAAATGTTTAAATTAATTTATTATTATTATTATTTCCATTTTTTTGGACTTGTCGCGGCAATGGGCAAAAAAGAATGTTTAAAATTGCAAACGAATTTTTCGCTTTAAGTTTCTTTTTAAATATTTACTTTTCTTTTAAAAAAAATTTTTTTTGTACATATTTTCTTTTTTTTGTTCTTTTAAATTTTTAAATGGAAAACCATTGGTTTTTTTTCGAAATAAAATAAAAGACTCTGTTCTGTAGACAAGGTACTTAAAAAAAATTCTTGTAAGTTACTTTATATACCTACCTACCAAATATTTAATTATTATAACAATAATATATATTTATTTATATATTTTTATATATAATATAATAGTTGATATTATATTATTCAAAGAGATCTCTCAATTAATTTCTCTTTATTATAATAAAACAATTTTTTTTCTATTTTACATTTTTCTCTCCAGATTTTATTTTTGAATTTTTCATATTTCAAAAATTATGATTTTTATATTTAACGCATTTTTCTTTCTTTTAAATTTGATTCAAATTTGAATTTAAATTTGATAAAAACCCACTCTTTTGACAATTTTTTTCTCTTGATTCAAAAAAATGTTTTCTTTTTAAATTTTTCGTTTTTTTTACTTTTTACTAAAATAATAAATCTTTCTCACAATACCTTTTGTTTAACGCAACAACAAAAGAGAGAGAAAGAGAAAATTTTCAAAAAAAAATTTCTTTTTTATTTATTTATTAACAAAGTTTCTTTTAAATTTAATATTCTACGAGAGAGAAAAAAAAAGAATTTTACTTCCTTGACATTTTCAATTTGCAAGGGTTTAGATTTATAAGACGAAAACAATAATTTCAATATCCTGTAAAGAAAAAAAGAAAAATATCGATATAATCGATATTAAAAAAAGAGAAAAAAAAAATTTTTTTTTTGAACAGATATATCGACAGTTTAAAAAAAATATATATCGATAGGGATCAAAGGGACCCCGCGCTTTAATTGTGATTTATATCTTTTTTTTAGTTTCTATGAGGATGATTGTTATTATGTTATAATTATTATTATTATTATTATTATTAATTATTATTATTATTATTATCATAATTATAATTTCGTTTAATAAACTTATCACGTTAAAAGAATTCCAAACCTAAAAATATAAACGGGCATTTTTTATTTTTCTTCACTTTATCACATAATATACTTCACTGCACATTCCTTTTAATAATAATAATACCTTTTTAATCCTATTTTATTATCCAGAATAGCTAATATTATAGTTCCTTTATTTTTATTATTCGATAATTAAATATATGTTTTCATCAATTTTCTATATTTAAAATAATTTTAAACAGAAAATAATCAATTCAATCAGAATTTTTATAATTTACAAATTAAAAATATTTAGTAAAATAAACTTTTTAATTATGTAATTAAAATCTTTTTACCAATTTATTATTCTTTTTATCAATATTCAACTTTTTTTTCTATAAATTACTTTATAATTTACTTAATAATTTACTTTATACTTTTTAATTTTTCTATAAAAATATTTTCTATAAAATTTCTATAAAAATCAATTATTTTCTATTCATCGACAATTAACATCGATTATTAGTATCGATATTTCGATTATTAGCCACGATTGGAAAAACAGACAATATTTATTAGTATCGATTTCAACTATCGATATTTTAATTATCGACTATCGATATTTTAAATATTAAATTCGATATATCGATTTCAACTATCGATAGTAAAATTATCGACTATCGATATTTAAATTATTAAAATCGATATATCAATTTCAACTATCGATAGTAAAATTATCGACTATCGATATTTAAATTATTAAAATCGATATATCGATTTTAACTTTCGATATTTCAATTTTTAACATTGATATATCGAATTTTAAATATCAATATTTCAATTATTAATATCAATTTTTACTATCGATATTTCAATTATTAACATCGATATATATCGAATTCAATTATCGATTTCAAGGTGTCGAGATCGATATATCAATTATTAGTATCGATATTTCGATTATTAGTATCGATATATCGATTATTATCCGATATTTTATTATTAACTTTGATATTTCGATTGTTAGCATAAAATTACTAATTAATAATAAATATTTCGAGTGTCAGGATCGATATATCGGATTTAGATAATTTTGATTCTTATTACTATCATCGATATTAAAAATTGTTGACTTATTTTTTTTTTCTTCATTTATTTTTATTGATTGATAAAAAATTCAAAAATATTTATAAGGATGTCTCATCACAAGTGAAGAATTCCATATTGCTCATCGCTTTTAATTAGTAGCGAAAATTAATATTAATTTTTGTGTAATAAAAAAAATTATTAATTTTTATTCAAGAAAATATTTATTATTGAAAATAAAAAAAAAATATTATGAGAATAAAATAAATTTTTTTTTATTCTTTCGAGTTTTAACAAGTTGTTAATTTTTTTTTTATTAAATTATTATTATTATTAAAATTCTTATTTGAGGTGAAAATTTCTCGATAACGGAGAAAAGTATTAATGAAAAATATAAGTAAATAAATGACTGTCGCCATCCTGTCACTGTGCAAGAGTTCCAAATCTATTCAAACGAATACCGTCCAGAAATCTTTATTACATCGCTCTACATGACGTCAATGCATTTTTCGCTCTTTTCTGGTCAATAACTGTTTTCTTGTTTTCTTTTTGTTGTATATAAGTATTTTTTTCGGGTGATTTTATTAATTTTAAAATCTAATTTTTTTTCTTTTTGAAAAAATTTTTTTTTATTATTAAAAATATATTTATAATTAATAAAACCGAAAGCGTTGTTCTTTGGACTTTAAATGTTGAACATAAAACGTAACAACTGTTATGAAGATTAATTTTTATTAAAAAGTATTTAAATAACAGTAAAAGTAAATTCTAAAAAAATTTATTTAAAAAATTTATTTAAATTCAAAAAATTTATTAAAATTTTAAAATTTTATTTTAATTTAATTAAATTTAAATTCAGGAAAGTAAAATTTAAAACTGCAATTATTGTTACGTTACTGTTACATTTTACAACTGAACAACTTTCTATATAAAAAGCAAAGAAAATCACTCTATTAAATTCAAACCCAATTTTCCAATTTTCTCTTTTTTTCCCCATTTTAATTACAAGAATCCACAATTATTTTTACTTCTCAGTTGTTTACTATATCCGTAAGAAAATAAAAAATGTCGATTTAAAAATAAATAAATAAGAAAAAAGAGGCAAAAGAAGATGATGAAAAAAAAATAAAAATAAAAGAAGCCGAAAAAAGAAATTGAAAAACTTTGAGAAAGAGAAAAAGAGGAGGGAGGAATAAAAGTCAAATTTTAACATTAAATCAGCGAAAAAACGAAAACTTGGAATTGAAAATGCGAAGAAGAAAATGAATAGAGAAAGAGAGCGTGAGAGTAATAATATAGAGAAAATGAATAAAACAAACGAAACAAAAAAAATGAAATGAAAACAAATTTTTTTTCGCTTCCTTTTCGAAGCCTTTTTCGTCGAGCGGATTTGCAATCTTTAATCATAATTTATAAGCTGCATAGTGTGTAAAAAAAAAACGTTTCTACTACCGTATATTTAAAAAAATATAAATATATAAATATAATAACTATGTATAAAAAAAAAATTAAGAAAAAAACTCTAAAAATTTATTTAGAAATTTTTTTCCAAATAAATATTTAAGAAAATCGCGTCAAATTCTGTCTGTTTTGTTTTAAAAAACAGATAATGATATTTAGTTAACAATTCTAAAAAATATTTTTATTTTTTATTTTTATTATTCTATTTTTCATTTATTTTTTTCAATTTTATTATTATTTTATTATTGTTATCTTAATTAACTACTCAACAATTTTTATTATAATAATTATTATTTTTATTATAATAATAATAATAATTGTCGCCAACATCGATATATCGATTATTAGTAGTTATATTTTCATTGTTAGTATCGATTCTCTATTAAAATCGATTATTATTCGATTTTTGATTATTTAAATCGATTATTAGTCAATATTTGATTAAATATATAATATTTGATTAAATTCGATTATTAGTCAATTTTCGATTATTTATATCGATATTTCGATTACTAGTCGATAATTTTATTGTTAACATCGATTTTTTGACTTTTAGAATCGATATATCGATTATTAGTCGTTATTTCGATTACCAGTTGACATTTCGATTGTTAGTGTCGTTATATCGATTATTAGTCGATATTTTAATGTTTAAAATCGAAATATCGATTGTTAGTCGATTATTATTATCAATATTTTTATTTATTTATTATTTATTATTATTAATTATCTTTTTCTATAATAATTTCTTATTATCAATATTTTTTTATTTTTTTTTTTATGAACAAACTAAACATTTCATTTTTTAAAAAATTCGTGTGTTCGTGTGAGTGAAAAATGAAAAAATATATTATATATATATAAAGAAAAGAATGTTTGTGACGATGATGATGTGAATTTTTAGCGACAAAAAATTATCTATTAGGCAGAACAATATATTTGCGTGGTGCGAACAGAACTGTGATATTTTATTGTAATAAATTTTAAGAATATTAAAAAAAAAGAGGAAAAAAATACACAAGGGGGGTGGGGGGAAAAATGAGATGAAAAAGAAAAAAAATGAAGAAAAGAAAACTTCAAAAAAAAAGAGAGATGAAGAAAATGAATATAAAGTCTAATCTCTAATCTTTAAATACAGATTATTATTAATTAATTAATTAATTAATTAACGTGTAGGATTATTATGAATTTCAATTGTATTTTACAAATGAGAAAATAAGTAAAAAAAAGTGCAATCTTAAGCCATTTTAAAGGGAAAAAATGAAATGAAAACCAGGCGCAATGTGAAAAATTATAAAATAAGAAAAAAAGTTTGAAGAAAAAAAAATTTCGGGTACCCCGGAAATATTGTGACATGAAAATTAAAAAAAAATAAATAAAGAGCGAAAAAAACGAAATCTGCCAAGTTAGATGTATATATATAAACACACACACACACACACATAGTTTACTATGACTTTCGATTACACGAGATTTCGTGAACCATGCGCTCAAAGAATTTTAACGACCTAGAATATCTTTGCAGTAAACTTCACCTACAAAAGTTGAGTAGGTTTTTTTTTTGTCTCTAATGCATAACAATTATTTCTCTTCTCTATTCGTTAAAACAAACTGGAAAAATTGGCGTTTTTAAAAAAAAAATTCATTTTTTTCTCTGATTATTGAGGAAAAAATATTATTTTTTAATTTTTTTGTTTTAAATGTAACAAAATTGTTACAAAAATGTAATGTTTGTATAACATTTATTTTACAAAAGTGTAACATTTCGGTACTGTTGTTATAAACAATTAACAATTTTGTAACAATGTTATAAACAATTAACAATTTTGTAACAATGTTATACAAAATTAACAATTTTGTAACAATGTTATATAAAATTAACAATTTTGTAACAATGTAAAAATGTTATAAAAAATTAACAAATTTGTAACAATGTTATACAAAATTAACAATTTTGTAACAATGTAAAAATGTTATAAAAAATTAACAAATTTGTAACAATGTTATACAAAATTAACAATTTTGTAACAATGTTATATAAAATTAACAATTCAATAACAATTTTGTAACAAATGTTATAAAAAATTAACAAATTTGTAACAATTTTGTAACAATGTTATAAACAATTAACAATGCTGTAACAAATTTGTAAAAATGTTATAAAAAATTAACAAATTTGTAACAATGTTATACAAAATTAACAATTTTGTAACAATGTTACATAAAATTAACAATTTTGTAACAATCTTATAAAAAATTAACAAATTTGGTAACAATGTTATAAAAGAGTAACAATTTTATAACAAATTTGTAACAATGTTATAAAAAATTAATAATTTTGTACCAAATTGTTAACAATGTTATACAAAATTAACAATTTTGTAACAATGTTATAAACTAGTAACATTTTTGTAACAATGTTACAAAAACGAAAAGTTTTGTAACAAAATGTAACGATAACACAATTCATCAAAAATAATTCCAGCAAAAAAAAAAATAACATTTACGAAAAAAATATTCTTTCCCATTACAAAAGCGAATAAATTAAATTAATAAATAAATAACCAAATGAGAAGCTCAAGGTAAAAAAGTGATTGGCAGCAAATTAAAAAAAAAAGAAAAAGAAAAAAAATTCGGGGTACTCGCGGTTAAAAAATTTATAAAAGCCAAAGTCTTTGGCAACGGTGTCTAATCGTCTCCTGTTTGTAAATTATTCATAAAACATATACTAAATGTTTCGTAACTTGTTAGGTTTTGAAAGCGTATTAGCAACGAGTGACAATTATTACTTTGGAAACAAGAAAAAAAAATAATATTCAAAGTATAAGCGCAAATGATGAGAGAGATACAAATATAAATATATAAATAAATATATATATATAAATAAAAAAAAATTAATAAATAAAAAATTAAGTACGAGGAATTATAATACACGAATAAATGAGAGAAATAGAGAAAAAAAGATGAAAAGAGGAAAGAAATGGTTGATATTTCGATTATAACCATTAGCCATCGATATATCGAGTATTACTTTCGATAAAACGATTAAAACTATCGAAATATCGATGGCCAGTCGATTAATGCGTCAAGATCGATATATCCATTATTATTCGAAATTTAGACTTTTGGTATCGATATTTCGACTTTACACATCGATATATCGACAACTAATCGATATTTCGACTGTTTTTTCGATATTTTGACTGTAAGCATCGATATTTTGATTATTAGTCAATATTTCGACTGTTAGCATTGATATATCGATTTTTAACGATTTTTTCGACTGTTTGCATCGATATATCGATTATTAGTCAATATTTCGATCATTAGTCAATATCTCGATTGTAGGTAACGATATTTCGATTATTTGTCGATATTTTGATTGTTATCATCGATATATCGATTATTAGTCGATATTTCAATTGTTGGCATCGATATATCGATTACGAATAGAAAAAAAGAATGAGCGAGAGAAATACGAGAAAAAGAGGGAAAGAAGAAAAAAGAGAAATAGGGAAAAAGAAAAATAGAGAAAGAGAGAGAAAGAGAGACATAAAAAAATAAAAACACAAACCCCTCCTTCCCCCCACCCAATTATTATACCAATTTACATGTAAAGACACATACACCAAAAAAAAAAAAAAAAAACACATTCCCTGACCTATGTAACAACGACGAAGATATTTTCAACGATGATATAATATATATTGTAACGTTACACACGCAGGGATGAACGAAACTCTAATCACCTGTCCCTCCTATATGTGATTCGTGAATGCTAAAGCGCAAATGCGGCACAGGAAATGACGAAAGAGATTTACTACTATTAGGCATTAAATAATACACGTACACTTAGGATGAAAAAGGATAAAAATAAAATTGTAAAAAAAAATGAGAAATGTCGGGCCTCGATTCTGTAACGTAATTTTCTTTTTTGTATTTTTCTTTTTTTTGGGAGAATTTGGGGAAAAAAAGTGTCTTGTTTAAGTTACTTGAATGTTACAAAATGTTATGTAACTGTTACTAAAATTATGTAACTATTGCAAAATGTTATGTACCTTTAATTAAATAATTACATTACAGTAACAAAACAGTTACATAAATGTAACAGAACAGTTAGAAAACTATAACTGTTACGTAACTGCAACAAAATAGTTACGTAACTGTAACAAAATAGTTATTTGTAACAAAATGATTACTTTGTAACAAACAAGTTACAAATTTGTAACAATGTTATAAAAAAGTAACAATTTTGTAACAATGTTATAGAAAATTAACAAATTTGTAACAATGTTATAAAAAATTAACAATTTGGTAATAATGTTGAAAAAGTAACAATTTTTTAACAAATTTGTAAAAATGTTACAAAAAATTAACAAATTAGTAACAATGTTATAAAAAATTAACAATTTTGAAACAATGTTATAGAAAATTAACAATTTTGTTAATTTTATTATAACATTGTAACAAATTTGTTATTTTTTTATAACATTGTTCCAGAATTAACAAAATTGATATTTTTTATAACATTGTTACAGAATTGTTATTTTTATGTAACATTGTTACAAAATTGTTCATTTTCTATAACATTGTTACAATTTTTTTTACAAAATTGTTAATTTTTTATAATATTGTTACAGAATTTGCAAAATTGTTATTTTTTATATCATTGTTACAAAATTGTTCATTCTCTATAACATTGTAACAAATTTCTTACAAAATTGTTAATTTTTTATAATATTGTAACAAGTTTGTTATAAAATTGTTACTTTTTTATAACATAGTTACAAAATTGTAAGAAATTTGTTACAATGTTATAGAGAATGAACAATTTTGTAACAATGTTATAAAAAATAACAATTTTGTAACAAATTTGTTACAATGTTATAAAAAAATAACAATTTTGTTAATTCTGTAACAATGTTATAAAAAAGTAACAATTTTGTAACAATGTTATAGAAAATTAGGAATTTTGTAACAATGGTATAAAAAATTAACAATTTTGTAACAAATTTGTAATATTATTATGGAATATTAACAATTTTGCAACAAATTTGTAACAATCTTTAAAAAATTGACAATTCTGCAACTATGTTATAAAAAAGTAACAATTTTATAACAAACTTGTTACAATATTATAAAAAATTAACAATTTTGTAAGAAATTTGTAACAATGTTATAGAGAATAAACAATTTTGTAACAATGTTATATAAAAATAACAATTCTGTAACAATGTTTTAAAAAATAACAATTTTGTAACAAATTTGTTACAATGTTATAAAAAAATAACAATTTTGTAACAAATTTGTTACAATGTTATAAAAAAATAACAATTTTGTTAATTCTGTAACAATGTTATAAAAAAGTAACAATTTTGTAACAATGTTATAGAAAATTAGGAATTTCGTTACAATGTTATAAAAAAATAACAACATTGTAACAATGGTACAAAAAATTAACAATTTTGTAACAATGTTATAAAAAAGTAACAGTTCTGTAACAAATTTGTAACAATGTTATAAAAAAGTAACAGTTTTGTAACAAATTTGTAACAATGTTACGTAACTTAACAGTTACATACTTGTTACAAAATAGTTTTAAAAACTGACAAAGCAATTACATAACTGATAACATAATAGTTACGTAACAAAAAAATTTTTAAACTGTTATGAAACAATATAGTTGCAATACTGTTACGTAACAAAAAAGTTACTTTGGATCAAAATAGTTAAAAAATCTGAAAAAACAGCAACTTTATAAAATAGTTACAAAGCTGTAACAAATCGTTTACGTAATTGTAACAAAATAGTTATGTAACCGTTTTGTTACAGTTTAGTTACAGTTATGTAACTATTATGTTTATGTTATGTTCAATTAAGTGGCAATTATATAACTATTATGTTTCAATTATGTCTAATTAATAAATCGTTTTGTTACTGTTACGTAACTTTTTTGTTACAGTTATGCAACTATTATGTTTTAATTGTCTATCTGTTATATTCAGTTAAGTAACAGTTACATAACTGTAACCAAATAGTTACCCAGGTAGAAATTGACGACCGGGATGGTACCGGCCCGGTACAAACGGCGGATTATAAGTGCCGGGGCGGTACCGGCATAAGACCGTCATTTTCACCGGCTTGGTACCGGCAAATTGCCGGATGATAACTACGGCAGGTATCCGGCAAACGTACCGGGCCGGTACCGAATAATCCACCGGGGCGGTACTGGCCCGGTTAATATTTGTAGACATTTAGTGCCGCTTTAATACCGGCACACTACCGGCAGGTAACTGGCCCAGTACCGGCATAAGACCGTCATTTTCACCGGCTTGGTACCGGTAAATTGCCGGATGATAACTACGGCAGGTATCCGGCATACGTACCGGGCCGGTACCGAATAATCCACCGGGGCGGTACTGGCCCGGTTATTGTTGGAAGGCATTTGGTGCCGGTTTATTACCGGCTGCACAACCGGCTAGGTACCGGGCCGGCACTAAAAAACAACCGGTGTGGTACCGGGCCGGTTAAAAAAAATTATATTTCAGTCTGATTAATTATTTAATTATTATTATTATTATCAATGTTATTATTAATTTTAAATTGGAAACAGTAAATATATTAAATGCTGAAACAGAGAAACATAAACAATCATAGAAAAATCTGAAGACTCGAGGAATTGAACTCCGGACCCTGAGGCTGCAAAGTCGACACCACATCCGCTAACCTAAACCTGCATATGGAAAGCAAATGCAAAGTGAGCTTATAAAGTCCAACCGACATTACAGCTGGCAGCAGTACCGGGCCGGCACTAATATTCAACCGTTACGGTACCGGGCCAGTATTTGTATTTTTTAATTTATTTTAATTCAATTTAAATTATTATAAATAAATAAGAATAGTAAATGTAAATAATAATGACCGCCCTATTCACCGGCTAGATACCGGGCAGGCACCAATAAGCAACCTACTCGGTAATAATATAATTGCCGGCACAACTAACTAATTAATTTATTATTAATAATTAAATTAATAAATTAATTAATAAATTAATTTTCAAATTTTTTTTCTTTTCTTTAATTCTTTTTCTGATAGTTTAACATTGGCAAACAACCGGGAGGACACTAGGTTAGTACTAATATTTTTGTCGGCAAAACTTCTGTGCCAGTAGAAAGCATTAAGTACATTTTTGTGCTGGGCCGGTGCTGGGCCGGCACAAATATTATCACCGGCAAATCTCCATCGTCGGTATAAGACAGAGCGAAATGACAGTACCGGGCCGGTGATACGCCGGTGCTGGGCCGGTTAAAATATTATCACCGGCAAATCTCCTTCGGCGGTATAAAAACAGAAGTAAATTATAGTACCGGGCCGGTGATACACCGGTGCTGGCCCGGTACAAATATTATCACCGGCAAATCTCCTTCGGCGGTATAAAAACAGAAGTAAATTATAGTACCGGGCCGGTGATACACCGGTGCTGGCCCGGTACAAACATTATCACCGGCAAATCTACGTCGGCGGTATAAAAACAGAAGTAAATTATAGTACCGGGCCGGTGATACGCCGGTGCTGGGCCGATAAAAATATTATCACCGGCAAATCTCCGTCGGCGGTATAAAAGAAGAAGTAATTTATAGTACCGGGCCGGTGATACGCCGGTGCTGGGCCGATAAAAATATTATCACCGGCAAATCTCCGTCGGCGGTATAAAAGAAGAAGTAATTTATAGTACCGGGCCGGTGATACGCCGGTGCTGGGCCGATAAAAATATTATCACCGGCAAATCTCCTTCGGCGGTATAAAAACAGAAGTAAATTATAGTACCGGGCCGGTGATACACCGGTGCTGGCCCGGTACAAACATTATCACCGGCAAATCTACGTCGGCGGTATAAAAACAGAAGTAAATTATAGTACCGGGCCGGTGATACGCCGGTGCTGGGCCGATAAAAATATTATCACCGGCAAATCTCCGTCGGCGGTATAAAAGAAGAAGTAATTTATAGTACCGGGCCGGTGATACGCCGGTGCTGGGCCGATAAAAATATTATCACCGGCAAATCTCCGTCGGCGGTATAAAAGAAGAAGTAATTTATAGTACCGGGCCGGTGATACGCCGGTGCTGGGCCGGTTAAAATATTATTACCGGCAAATCTACGTCGGCGGTATAAAAACAGAAGTAAATTATAGTACCGGGCCGGTGATACGCCGGTGCTGGGCCGATAAAAATATTATCACCGGCAAATCTCCGTCGGCGGTATAAAAGAAGAAGTAATTTATAGTACCGGGCCGGTGATACGCCGGTGCTGGGCCGATAAAAATATTATCACCGGCAAATCTCCGTCGGCGGTATAAAAGAAGAAGTAATTTATAGTACCGGGCCGGTGATACGCCGGTGCTGGGCCGATAAAAATATTATCACCGGCAAATCTCCGTCGGCGGTATAAAAGAAGAAGTAATTTATAGTACCGGGCCGGTGATACGCCGGTGCTGGGCCGGTTAAAATATTATTACCGGCAAATCTACGTCGGCGGTATAAAAACAGAAGTAAATTATAGTACCGGGCCGGTGATACGCCGGTGCTGGCCCGGTAAAAATGTTATCACCGGCAAATCTCCGTCAGCGGTATAAGACAGAGCGGAATGACAATACCGGGCCGGTGATACGCCGGTGCTGGGCCGGTACAAATATTGTCACCGGCAAATCTCCATCGTCGGTATAAGACAGAGCGAAATGACAGTACCGGGCCGGTGATACGCCGGTGCTGGCCCGGTACAAACATTATCACCGGCAAATCTACGTCGGCGGTATAAAAACAGAAGTAAATTATAGTACCGGGCCGGTGATACGCCGGTGCTGGCCCGGTAAAAATGTTATCACCGGCAAATCTCCGTCAGCGGTATAAGACAGAGCGGAATGACAATACCGGGCCGGTGATACGCCGGTGCTGGGCCGGTACAAATATTGTCACCGGCAAATCTCCTTCGGCGGTATAAAACAGAAGTAAATTATAGTACCGGGCCGGTGATACGCCGGTGCTGGCCCGGTACAAACATTATCACCGGCAAATCTACGTCGGCGGTATAAAAACAGAAGTAAATTATAGTACCGGGCCGGTGATACGCCGGTGCTGGCCCGGTAAAAATGTTATCACCGGCAAATCTCCATCGTCGGTATAAGACAGAGCGAAATGACAGTACCGGGCCGGTGATACGCCGGTGCTGGCCCGGTACAAACATTATCACCGGCAAATCTACGTCGGCGGTATAAAAACAGAAGTAAATTATAGTACCGGGCCGGTGATACGCCGGTGCTGGCCCGGTAAAAATGTTATCACCGGCAAATCTCCGTCAGCGGTATAAGACAGAGCGGAATGACAATACCGGGCCGGTGATACGCCGGTGCTGGGCCGGTACAAATATTGTCACCGGCAAATCTCCTTCGGCGGTATAAAACAGAAGTAAATTATAGTACCGGGCCGGTGATACGCCGGTGCTGGCCCGGTAAAAATATTATCTTCGGAAAATCTCCGTCGACGGGATAAAAACAGAAGTAAATTTTAGTACCGGGCCGGTGATACGCCGATGCTGGGCCGGTAAAAATATTATCACCGGCAAATCTCCTTCGGCGGTATAAGATTGAGCGAAATGGCAGTACCGGGCCGGTGATACGCCAGTGCTGGGCCGGTACAAATATTGTCACCGGCAAATCTCCTTCGGCGGTATAAAAACAAGTAAATTATAGTACCGGGCCGGTGATACGCCGGTGCTGGCCCGGTAAAAATATTATCACCGGCAAATCTCCGTCGGCGGTATAAAAGAAGAGAAATTTATAGTACCGGGCCGGTGCTGGGCCAGATATTTTTAATTAACCGGCCCGGTACACTCTACCAGTACCGGTAGAAATCCACATTTACCACCGGGCCGGTACTGGGCCGGTATTTATTTCATATCCGGCCCGGTACCTTTTTGCCGGTACCGGCATATGTCCGACTTTACAACCGGTTCGGTACCATGCCGGTCGTTAGTGCTGGCACACCTCCAACTTTTCTGCCTGGGTACATAACTAGATCAAAACAGTTACATAACTGGATCAAAAAAGTTACATAACTGAATCAAAACAGTTACATAACTGTAACATAATATGTAATTAGTAACATTTTCGTAATATTGTAACAAAAACATTATTACGTGCATACAAATCGACCGTTTAATTATCAAAAAGAAAATAAAAAAATGGGACACTTTAAAAAAAAGTTAATATCGAACATTTAAAAAAAATAAAAGTAAAAATCGAACAATTTAGAAAAAAATAAAACTAAAAATCGTCGACTTTTGAAAAACTAAAAATAAAAATTAACAACGTTCCAAAATCGTGGCCTGCATAATCACCATACATCTATGAATAATAGGATTATCCTATAGCTATAATAAACATGAATTCGTCTTTGAATGTCGCTTAGTGGTCACAGAAAAATGTAACCGGGGAAGAAGAAAAAAAAGAAGCCTTTAATATGGCATCCGCCCGAGATATTCGATCACATTCTATCAAGACACACAACAACGAAGATCGACAACAATTTTTTTAACCCAAAAAACAAAAGTCGATCGACTCTTCCGGAACGATCTATCGTCTTTAAAAAAAAAACATAACTTTCGTGATGTAAAATCATTTTTGAAAAAAATAACGCGAGCACGACACGTACAAAAAAAAAACAATTTTTTCAATTTTTCCAGTTTTTTTTATTCTTTTTTTCTCTCAAAATCGAAACGCGTGTTTTATGTGTGAAAATTCAAGTGAAAATTGAAAAATAGGTGTCGGATGGTTTTTTTATTTTTGTAACAGTTGTGTAACATTTGTGTAACATTTGTCACGTAATTAACAGTATTTAATTAAAAGTATTTTTATTTTAATTCTAACATCAAAATAAAAAGATTTTTATTACAAATTCGAAATTCCAAATTTTCTAAATGTGACAATTTGTCCCTTAACAAAACATAACAAATAATAACTTAACTTGTTGTTAATAACATAACTTGTTACATAACAAATTGTCGCCTAACAAATTTGATAACAAATGCAACAAATTCGATAACAAAATTTAAAAAAACATTTTTTTGTAAATTCCAAATTGTAAATTTAATAAATTTTCCAAATTTTCAAAATGTAAAAAATGTTCGCTAAGAAATTTTTTAAAATTCACATAAGAAAAAAAAAAGTTTCAAGAGTAGAGATAAAAAAAGTAAATTTCATTCTCAACTGAATTTTCGAATGCAAAGGGACAAACGAGAGAAAATATCTTTTATAATTGGTTCCAAGAGAAATACACACACACACACAGGAAGTTTGATAAACAAAACAAAAACGAATAAGCGATGTTTTGAAAACGATTATTTTGATTTTAGATTAAAATTGACGAATGACCTTGAAAACCGAAGAATAAATTTGTTGTGTATTTCGATTTGTGAATCTAATCAGCTTCCTGTAGTGTTTTCAAATTATAATCCTTCGTTTAATATATATGTATATGTATATATGTGTTTCAATAACTACCACTAAATTATTTCAAGTGTTGTTGTTATTGTTATTTTTTTTTTCTTCTTACTTGTCTCTTCGTTTTTCACTTTTATTGACGAGTTTCAAAGAAAACTATGTGAATTTTTCTATAATTCTCGACTCTATTCGTTCCCCAAGCGCCCTGTACAAGACACCCCATCATCGACATTAACTGTTCGTCCTTTTTAACAAATATTAAACTTATGTCTTACTAAAAAAAACAAAACTTGTTTTCTATTTTACATTTCCCTCTTTTCATTTATTTGAAAAACTATTATTTTTGAGGTGAAATTAAAAAATTGTTTTCTTGGTAAAAAGAAAAAGTATTTTTGTGTTGGTAAAAGTAGAAAATGTTTTTGTAGGTAAAAGTAGAAAATATTTTTGTAGGTAACAGTGCTTTTAAAAAAAGCGATTCCTACTTTACCATCTGTAGTTTATACAACGATAATTTATCTACCGAGTTTCAAACTTTTACACGTATTTTCTACTTTATCGACTGTAGTTTATTCATTCGTATCGTTATCTTCTGAAATTTGGGATATTAACTATACAAAAATTCCTACTTTATTGACCGCAGCTTGTTGATATATAATCCCTACCTTATTGATTGCAGCTTATATACCGATTGATAATATCATTAATTTTTTGTCGCAAAATTCAATTATTTTCACAAATAAAGTCTTGCAGAAGAATTCAATTATTTAAAATAAAATTTTCATAATTTTTATTATATTTCGGAAATATTAATTATTTACAACAATATATTTATAAAAATCTTATGAAAAATTTAATTATTTTCAAAAATAACAAAATTTTTCACAGAAATTCAATTCTTTTTAAATATTCTAATAAATTTTTTTGCAATATAATTCAATTATTTTTATAAATAATAAATTTCATTACAGAATTTCAATTATCTTTAAAAATTAAAAAAAAAAATTCAATTATTTTCAAACTTTCAAAAGAATTTATTATTCTCATGAATTGAATTATATTTTTAACAAAAAGCAAAATTGTTCGGCAAAATTCAATTATTTTTAAAAATTTTAATGAAATTCAATTCACAGAATTTCAATTACTTTCATGAATTTTAAAAAAAAATTTTGTCGTAAATTCAATTATATTTATAAATAGAAAAAACTCTTTACCAAAATTCAATAATTTTCAAAAAATTTTAATAAAATTCCTTGCAAAATTCAATTATTTTCACAAATTAAATTTTACACAAGAATTCAATTATTTAAACTAAAATTTTCATAATACTTATTATATTACGAAAAAATTAATTATTATTTGAAACAATTTTTATAAAATTCTTATGAAAAATTCAATTATTTTCTAAAATAACAAAATTTTTTAAAGGAATTCAATTCTTTTTTAACATTTTAAAAGAATTTTTCGCATTAATTTAATTATTTCCATAAATAATAAAATTCTTCTCAGGAATTCAATTATTTTGAAAATTTTAATAAAATTCTTTGCAAATATTCAATTATTTTTATAAATAATAAAATTCATCGAAGGATTTCAATTATTTGCAATAAAATTTCAGCAGGAATTGCTTACAAAATGTAATTAATCTTAAAAATTTAATTTTAATTCCTCGAAAAAATAAATTATTTTAAAAAATGTTGTTTTAAAATTCCTTGGAAGAATTCAATTATTTACAAAAATATTAGAATTTTTCAAAGGAATTCAATTATTTTCAAATATTTTAATAAAATTGTTCGAAAGAAATCAATTATTTTAAGTAAAATTTTAATTATTTTCAAAAAATATTCCATATTCAATTATTTTCAAATTTCGCAAAAGAATTCAATTATATTTTTAAAAAATTAGGAATTCAATTAATTTAGATTATTTAGAATAGCATTTTCGAAAAAATCAATTATTTAACAAAATGTTTATACAATTCTTCACAAAAATTCAAATATTTTCACTAATAATAACATTTTTCATGAAAATTCAATTTTTTAATTAAATCGAAGAATTTGAATTATTTTCACAAATAAAATTTTCCACAATATTTCAATTATTTAATATAAAATTTTCATAATATTTATTATATTTCGCAAACATTAATTATTTAAAACAATGTTTATAAAATTCTTAAGAAGAATTCAATTATTTTCAAAAGTAATACATTTTTTTGGAAATTCAATTATTTAAAAAATGCTAATCAAACCGTTCGCAAGAATTCAATTCTTTTCATAAATATAATAAAATACTTTGAAGAAATTCAATTATTTTTATAAATAAGTAAAACTTTTCGCAACTATTCAATTATTTGCATAAATAATAAAATTCATCTCACGATTTCAATTATTTTTAATACAATTTTACAGAAATTTCTTGAAAATTGTAATTATTCTTAAAATTTATTTTCAATTTTTCAATAAAATCAATTATTTTAAATAGAATTTTAAATTAAACTGTTTTGAAATAATTCAATTATTCTTTTAGATTTTAATAAAATTCTTCCCAAGAATTCAATTATTTACGTATAAATTCTTTGCAAAATTCATCATTATTTTCATTTATAACAATATATTTATCACAAGAATTCAATTATTTTTAAAAGTAATAAATTTCTTTTTTAAAATTCAATTATTTAAAAAAATTCTAATAAAATCGTTCGCAAGAATTCAATTATTTTCATAAATAATAAAATGCTTTTTAGGAATTAAATTATTTTCAGAAAAAATTTAATAAAATTCAAAATATCTTAATATAACATTTACTCGAAGAGAAAAGAAAATAAAAACACTCACCCGATTGCAGTTTTCTGTTGTGATACAAAATTTGTAGTTGATTAGTGGCGCCATCGGTGATTAAAAATTCAAGTTCCTAGTTCGCAGAATTCTGTTTCTGACTGCTCTGACTGTTCGTTGCATAGCTCCTGCATAGCTCACTGGGCTTGGTTATCATCTGCTTTTACCACTTCTATAATAATTCCGTTCACCTACAAAAAAACAACAGTGAAATATTTATTTAAAATTTTTTAATTAAATTTTATTAACCAAAAAAGAACAAATTTTTTGTAAAGAAAAATAAAATTTGTATCGAAAAATGTCAGTTCCTTCAATAACACTCAATAATGGATCAAAAGTACCAGTTCTTGGACTCGGTACATGGCAGGGTGTTGTAAGTACAATTTTTTGTTTTCAAATACTTTTATCAATTTTTCAAATATTTTTCTTTCTTTTTTTCCAAATTACGAATTGGAACTAAATTAAATCTTTCTCTTCATTTACGAATTCAAATTAAATTATAAATTATTTATTGTTCATAGTTTTGTCTAAACATAACCTTAAAAATTTTGCAAAAATGAACTTTTTTTTGCAAAACATGAAATTGGAAAAAAAGAAAAATTAAAAAATACTTTATAATTTTTAACTTCGTCTTTTTTATCACCTACAAAAAAAAATTAGGACAGTCCGTCTGAAGTCGAAAGTGCAGTTCGATTAGCAATTGACATCGGTTATCGGCACTTTGATTGCGCCGCTGTTTATGGGAACGAGAGGGAAATTGGCAAAGTTTTGCGAGAAAAAATTGCAGATGGCACCGTAAAGAGGGAAGATTTATTTATTGTTACTAAAGTAAGTATCTAGGCAAAATTTTATTTCAAATTAAATTTTATTTTAAAATATATTTAAAAATCGAATAAAAAAATATTTCTAATAAACGAAAAAATTATTCTTTAATTTCAAGGTTTGGAATGATGACCACAAGGAACAGGAAGTGGTAAAAGCTTGTAAAGATTCGTTAAAAAAATTCGGTCTCGACTATATCGACCTTTATCTAATTCACTGGCCAGTGTCTGATTCGGTATTAAAAAAAAATTAATTTTAAGAGTTCATTTATTATAATAAAAAAACATCATTACTACATTTATTTATTATAATTTGAAAAAAAATCTACTAATTCAGATTTAGAGGTTAAATTAACACAGTAACATTTTGTCAAATTAATTTTACGAGGCCTCGTTCAAAGGCCTTGTTAGACCTTTGAACGAGGCCTCGTAAAATTAATTTAACAAAATATTTAAAAAAAAACGACACAATATTTTTAAAAAACTAAAATTACCTCAAAAAAATAATTTTTTATTCTCCTTTTTCCAGGACGATGTCGACTACATTGAAACGTGGCGGGGAATGGAGAAATGCGTGGAATTGAAATTAACGAAAAATATCGGTTTGAGTAATTTTAATGCCGAGCAAATAAGGAGAATATTGGCGGTTGCAAAGATAAAACCAGTTATGAATCAAGTCGAATGCCACGTGAATTTAGTGCAGAAAAAATTACGCGACTTGTGCCGTGAACATTCAATAGAAATCACATCGTACAGTCCATTTGGTGCACCAAACACACCGGGATCAAATGCTGGTTTCAAGTCCGTTGAAAAAGTCACAATCGACGCGCCAATTCTTCTGACATTGGCGGAAAAATATAACAAAACGAAATTTCAAATCGCTCTCCGATTTTTGGTATTCAAATCGACAATTTACTAAACTTACCTATTTGCCAAAATAACTTTTAAATAACTTTTACAGTATTTTCCAAATTTACAGAGTTTCTCAAATTATTTTTCACTTATGTTTTTTTCTCTTTCTGTATTAAAATAATATTCGTATTTTATTTACCTCATTATATTTCCTATAATATTTTATTACACTTTATTTACTTTCTTATATTTACTATTATTTTTTATAACACTTTATTAAATTTTATAATTACAAAATGACATATAATTATTATGAATTTATTTTTACAGGTCGACATTGGCACGATTCCGATTCCAAAATCGAGTACAGAAAAGAATCTCAAGGCTAATTTTGATATTTTCGATTTTAAATTGACAGCGGAGGAAATTATCGAAATTGAAAAATTGGATTCTGGAAAGAGAACTTGCCCGGCAGTTCAGTAAGTTTCTAGAATAACTTTTGTTATTCATTGTTATTTGAATAAATCTTCCGCAAAATAATTTTTGTTGCGGAAGTTGTTGTTTTGTTGTTGTGTTTTAGGATCCTGTTAGTATTTAAATAAATCTTCAGTAGAATAATGATCAGTACTATAGACAAATCTTAAAAAGTTATTTTGTAACAATTTTTCTAATTAAATTTTCGAAATTTACAATTAAAAAAAGTTTCAATAATTGAAATTTTGTAAAATTTAATTAAAATTACTTTATTTATTTCAAATTGTTTTATAACAATTTTTAAAAATCAATTTTTGAAGAATTTTAATGGCAAATTTCGAAAATGATTGAAATTGAATTCAATTTTACTTGAATTCCGCGGAATAATTAAATTTTTAAAGAAATTTTCAATATATTTCGAATAAAGTCAATTACTTTCTAAAATCTTAATGAATCCTTTGAAACAATTCAATTATTTTTATAAATAGTAAAATTCTTTGCAGGAATTCAATTATTTTTATAAATAGTAAAATTCTTTGCAGGAATTCAATTATTTTCAAAACATATTTAATTGAATTTCTCGGAAGAATTCAAATATTTTCATGAAATTCAATTATTTCCTAAAATTTTAATTTAAACACTTTCTTCAAAGTGTTTTATAAACAATTTTTAATAATCAACTTTTGAAGAATTTTAATTGCTAATTTTGCAAATAATTGAAATTGAATTCCTCGGAAGAATTCAATTTTTAAAGAAAATTGAAAAAATTTTTGAATATATTTCGAATAAATTCAATTATTTTCTAAAATCTTAATAAATCCTTCGAAACAATTCAATTATTTTTATAAATATTAAAATTCTTTGCAGGAATTCAATTATTTTCAAAAAATCTTAAATTTAATTTCACGGAAGAATTGAAATATTTTCATAAAATTCAATTATTTCCTAAAATTTTAATAAGTTCTTCGAAACAATTCAACTATTTTTATAAATACTAAATAAATTTTCAAAATTTACAATAAAAAAGAGTTAACAATTGAAATTTCGTAAAATTTGATTGAAAATAATTTCAAAATTTTTGAAAATCAACTTTTAAAGAATTTTAATTGCAAATTTTGAAAAGAATTGAAATTGAATTCAATTTTAATTAAATTCCTCGGAAGAATTCAATTTTTAAAGAAATTTTTGAATATATTTCGAATAAATTCGATTATTTTCTAAAATCTTCATAAATCCTTTGAAACAATATTCAATTATTTTTATAAATAGTAAAATTCTTAGCAGGAATTCAATTATTTTCAAAACATCTTTAATTGAATTTTTTGGAAGAATTCAAATATTTTCAAATATTTTCATAAAATTCAATTATATTTCCTAAAATTTTTAAATTTATTCGAAACAATTTAAGTATTTTTATAAATTCTTACTAAATAAATTTTCAAAATTTACAATAAAAAAGAGTTTCAATAATTGAAATTTCGTAAAATTTAATTGAAAATAATTAATTTTTTTCAAAGTGCTTTATAAGAAATTTTTGAAAATCAACTTTTAAAGAATTTTAATTGCAAATTTTGAAAATAATTGATTTCTCAAAAATTTTAATAACAAATCTTCAAGTGTAAATTTAAAAATGATAATTAATGAAAATTAGCTTTTAAAAATTATATTAAAATATTTCTGAAAAAAATAATTCTTATAATTTTTGTATTCTAATTTTTTTAAAATTCAATTATTTTCAATATTTTCAAATACAAATTTTCTAAAATTCAAATACATTCCAAAAATATTAAAATTTTTTACATAATTATTTTTACATTTAACAATCATGTTCAAAAAAATTTATAATCAAAATTCTTGAAAAAATAATTTTTTTTTGAATTATACAAAAATTTTTTTAAGAAATTCAATTCTTTTCGAAGAAAGTAAATTAAAATTTTTTTAAATTTTCCTTTTTTTAGATTAATTAAAATTTTGGAGAAATCACGTTTATATTAATAATTAAAATTCTTTAAAAATTCAATTATTTTTTTCAATAGAATCTACCAAATTTCAATTGTTTGGAAATTTTTAAATTGCATATGAATAAAAAACTATTATCGTTCATAAATTATTTTTAAAAAATTTTTGAAAAATTAATTTTAAGAATTTCTTTATTATAATTTTTTGAAAATTAATTAATAACTTAAAAAACATGGACAGTTAGAATCATTATAAAAAACTGAATTTTTGTATTTAAATAATTGAATTCTCTAAGAAGTTTCGGAAAATTATTAAAAATAAATTGATTTCGAGAAGAAGTTTGATTAAAAGTTGTAGAAAATAATTGAATTTTAAGAGAATTAAAGTTAGAATTTTTACAAGTCATTAGATTTCAGAAGGTTTTAAGTAGAATTTTTGAAAATTTTATATATTTATATAATAACAAGAATATAATTTCAATTATTTTATTGTTAGTCAATTGAATCTGCAATAATATAAAATATTAACTAATTCTTAAATATATTCTTTCTAGATACAAAGGATTTAAATACTATCCATTCGATGACGAATTTTGAGAACTCCCAGAATACTTGAAACAATAAAAGGCTAAATAATCCCAAATACAAAACTAAATACAGAAATTTGTATAAGAATATAAAAAGGTAGTCTCTTACTTCTTCTATTTTTATAATTTTACTCAAGGGTAATAAATAATTTAAAAATTCCTGACCTATTTATTTCTCCCCCTCTATATGTATATACACAAACCCAACATACTTTTTAAAAATAATTTTTTTCCGTATTTAAGAAATAAAACCCAAATTACAAGATGCACGAAATTAGTAAATTGTCCAAATAGTAAAAATTACCTTCAAAAAGAAAAAAAAATGTAAAAAACAAAATCTCATAGTATATGCTTTAAGGCGCACTTTGTCCTTGTCGTTCCGTAAACATCCAGAAAAGAAACAAATTTGCCAAAAATTCCCATATTTACAAAATTCAAAATAATTTTTCAATCCGAAAACAAAAAAAACGAATTATTATTAAATTTTCACTATTGATCCATAGCTTTCATATACACACAACCGACGTCGTCTGCTTTCTATCCGTAAATTAGAACATATCCCCAACTTTAAACATTTCCTATTTCATTAATTTGTTACCAAAAAAATCAAAGTAGCTACATTTGTATTAAGTGTGAAATCTGGACATTCCATCTCATTATATTTTGCCGTCGAAAAAATCAATTTTACCCGATTTTTAATCATTTTTGAATGTCAATACGTGGTGGGTAAAACATTAGTCCCTTGAAAATTTGAATTTTTCCTCCTCATTTTGCAAGGGATGTGAAATTGTTTCCTTTTGGAATAAACTTAATAGTAGATGTCCAACAGAAATGAAAGGGAATTGTTAATATTCGACTAAAATTGAGAGGGGAAAAAAATTAATTAACATTTGATTACGATTCATGTTTTAGAGAGAATTCGAATGGATGTTGGCGCACGAGCGACGAGGTCTCTCTTCATCGTCCGTGCTCTAGAATTGTATCCCGCGTTGCATTAAAATAGTTACCTATTCACTCTCAATCGTTGCATAAGGAACGTAGGAGAATTGAAATTTGAAATCTTTAAGTTTTAAAACACGAATTTTGAAAATCAACTTTTAAAAATCGGATTTTGAAAAACAACTTTTAAAAATCGAATTTTGAAAATCAAATTTCAAAATCAAAGTTTGAAAATCAAATTTCGAAAATCAAAGTTTGAAAATCAAATTTTGAATACAGTGAAAAATGGGAGATAAGATAGAAGCATCATTGGGAGCAGTGCAGTCGAAGAAATCAGCGACGAAGGTGAAAAAACCACGAGCAAAATCGACTCATCCGCCAACATCGGGAATGGTGAACGCATCGATTAGATCTCTGAAGGAGCGAAACGGTTCTTCGTTGCAGGCGATTAAGAAGTACATTGCCGCCACCTACAAAGTGGATGTCGAGAAGCAGGCGCCGTTCATCAAAAAATATCTGAAATCAGCAGTGACTAATGGAATTTTGGTGCAAACGAAGGGAAAGGGTGCGGCTGGTTCGTTCAAATTGGCCGATGGTAAGAGCAAGGGTGCTGCTGCTGCTAAAAAGAAAGTAACGAGTGCAGCGAAGGCTAAGAAGAGGGCAACATCAACGCCTAGGAAGATTATTGCCGCCAAGGCCAAGAGGGCAATTGCCGAGAAGAAGAAGACACCTAAAGTGGCGGCTAAACCACCAAAGGCAAAATCCACGAGTGCCAAGCCTAAGGTGACGAAAGCTGCGCCTAAGAAAGTGAAGGCACCAGCATCGGCTAAGAAGAGGACTGCTCCCAAGGCTAGGAAGACGGTGGCAAAGAAGGTTGCCAAGAAGTAAGCGACGAGAGACGACTAAATTTACAAACGGCCCTTTTCAGGGCCACCAAATATTTTTAACGGAGGAATCTAATTTCCTGGTTGCAAATAGATTTTATTCTTTTATTCTTGAAAAAAAATTTATCTATTTAGATCCTGGTAGTAACATAAAGCTGAAGTTTATAAAGTTTTTAATACTTTGCGGAATTCAGCCTTTATGACACTAAGGACTAATTCCACCAAATTCAATTAAAAGTTAAATGATTAAAGTCAATTTAACGGCTCATGATTGGTTGATTGAGGATTAATAATGATAAATTGAGGATTACTAATGATTAAAAATCCTTGATTAACTTTTAATCGGTATTAGTGAAAATGGCCCTAACATTGTCATTAGCTACTATGTTACTTGATGTTACTGAAGATTTATTTAAATAACAATGAGTAACAAACCCCCTTCAATTTGTTACTGAAGAGTAACTATGAATTAGCTACAATGTTACTAAAGATTTATTTAAATAACAATAAGTAACTAACTAACCCCCTTCAATTTGGGCGTTGAAAATTATTTTAGGAAAGATTTATTTAACTAAAAATAGGTTTACTAAAAAGGGGATTCTGACCATTATACTACTGAAGATTTATTGAAATAACAATTTGGTAATCTAAATCTGTGAGTTTTAACTAATATGTTACTGATAATCAAGTTAAATAACAAACAAAATTCTGAAAAAGGGAATACTGACCATTATACTACTGAAGAATTTTTTTTTAAATACCAATCCTAAAAGTGGGTGAATTATTATATTACTGAAGGTTTATTTCACTATCTGAATTAAAATGACAAATTTATTTAAATGTAAAGGAAGAAGCCTCCAGGTAGGCAAAGGGGGGTACTGACCATTAAGCTACTGAAGATTTATTAAAATTAAATAATAATAGAAATTAAACTTGACTTCCAAAAAATTCGTTTTAGAAACTTTACAAAACTGACAAAAATTCTAGTCTGCATTTTATTTTCCTCACTTTTTCCTAATTTTCATCAAAAATATTTACTCTTTTCTTATCCTGATGCTAATAAATTAAATTCCTGCAACGAATTTTATTATTCATCAAAAAATTATTAAACATTTAGAAAAATAATTTCATTCTTTTTAAAAATAATTAAAGTTTACAAAGAATTGTATTAAAATTTTTTGACAGTAATTGAAGGTCTGTGTAGCATTTTAAAACATTTTTCAAAATTGAATTCTTAAAAAGCATTTTATTATTTATGAAAGTAATCGATTTCTTATTTCGAACAATTTTATTAAAATATTTGAAAATAATTGAGGGCCTGGGATGGTAATAATTAAATTTCTGTAAAAAATTCTAATACTTTTGTAAATAATTTAATTTATCAAAAGTATTTTATTACTTACGAAAATAATTGAATTATTGCGAACAAATTTACAAAAAATTTGTAATTAATTGAATTCCTCTGAAATTTTTATTATTTATGAAAATAATGAAATGTTTGCGTAAAATTTTGTTAACAATATTATTTTAACAATATAGGTACTGGTCATATTTGATACACTAAAAACGGAATCCTTTTTGGTTTCAATATTATATTATAAAATATATGTTAAGAATTATATGATAAAGTTAAATTTTCTCTACTTCTGCTACTAAGAAGAACGAAAAACGCTGAATGAGCTCAACGGGTGTGAATGCGAAACATTTTATACTGAGTCGCGAATACCGTACTCCCACCTTTTTTCAATCAACCAATCGAGAAGCAGCTTATCCCTGCCATCAGCGAGTGCTACTCTGGAACAACATAAATATCCCGCGAATTTCGTCGGCACACACAATTCTCCTTGAAGAGTCAGTCATGGCACACGTATAGAAAAATCACCTGTTGATACGTCGTAGAGAAAATAAAATTTGCTCTAACACAAAAAAAGAACAATTCGCTCTTTTCAAAGTTAACAAATATTTTCTACCTCTAGAATTTTTTTTTTATTTTCAATACGGGGTTATTCGCAAAATACGAAATTTTTTAAAAAATTGAACCTCCCCCTCGACCCGTTAAAACCTTACATAGTTTATTTGCGAATGTCCCTTAAACTAATTGTAAGTTTCACTATTTTCACTCCCCCTATTTAATTATTTAGATTTTTGTACTATTTTTGAACCATTCCCGTTTTCTCGATCAAAATATTAAGAATTATCCATTCCCCCCCCCTTCATATAGTTTAAAAAAATGTTCTATTGCATTTTATTTACGAATTTCTTTAATTATCAAATTATTCGAAAACATCAATATCGTTATTTTTAAATAAATATTTAATTATTATTAAATTTTTTCATAGGAACTAAGATTTTCAAAATTTCCAATTCTAATAATAATAATAAAATTCAAAGAAATAGTTTTTCTCCAACGCCTGCTCTGAAATAGGGTATTTCGATAAAGTTCTTTTAAGAATGTTTAAAAGTAAAAGTAGTAAAGCTAGGAGAGTTCTGGGGCAGGTTCTGATCTTAGCTAAGTACCTACAGTCAGTAACTGCTCGGTAGGTATCTATTATGAATTCAAACACTGATGGTCAGGTAGGAATCTGTTTTACCGACCGATTTGTTCTTTTTAGGTAGAACCGCAAGATGGCACCACCAGCGAATTAAAACTACCTTGGCGGGATATTTAAATTTTATAGTTTTAAGTTGGTTAAAACGGATGTTCTGTTTTATCTATAGGGTTAAGAGTTACATCAATAGATGGCGCCACTAAAATTAGTGCAAAAAAATTTATAATTGGTATATATATATATAATTTATAAGGCTTTTTGAATTTCGCTGGCATTGCTCTCCATTATTTTTTTCTATATAGTTTAAGATCAACCTAATAAATGGGGCCACTAAAATTTAATTTTACAAACGTTGCAATCTACTAATATGATTTTTGAATTTCCCAGGCATTGCTTATAATTAGAATTATATTTTTATATTATTTTTATATATTATTATATTTTCTAGAAAATAACGTTATTTAAAAAAAAAAACATTTTACTATCATAAAGTTCATAAATTTATCTCTCAAAACAGGAATTAAGATTTTTAAAAATGTCAAATTCAAACCCTTGTTACTGTTACTCCTTAACAATTATTTTTATCTTCTTAATTCAATAATTATTTTCTACAATTTTTAACTAAAATTCTTCTCTAAATCAAACTTTTTAAATTATTTGTGAAAAAGATCTTCGAGGATATTCAAATACATTTGTTTAAAATTTTAGCTTTACGAAATTTCGATTATTCGACAACTCTTCAATTAAATACACTGTAATAAAAGAATACTAATTTTCTTCCAAGTGAAAATGTAAAAAATGTATAATATTTATGTTCCAGTCGCATTTATTTGTAAAAATTATAATTTTTTAAGCAAATGGATGCTCATGGTATATTTTCAAATTAAATATTTCTACAAAATTTTTTTTTATATTCAAAGAAAGGAAAACGAAGTAATAAATATTTGTTTCTTAATCATAGCTGTTTTTAAAAAATATTTGTTTTTAAAGTATAAAAAATACTTCTGCAAATATAAATTAATTTTTTCGATTTTTGGAAGACCGTCATCAGGTCACTTTAATGAAAAAAAATTTATAAAAATTAATACAACACAATTTTTTAAAAAAATTTTAAACGAAAAGTAAAAAACAATTTTTACCTAGTTAAAGTCAATAAAATAAACGTCACATCAATAAATTAAAAATCATAAGTAAACGCAATACAACAAAAAAATAAAATATTTAAATGTGAAAAATATTTGCATTTTTATTATAATTATTTATAAATTATGATTTAAAAAAAAATTTTTTATCATAATTGTGTATTATGATTTATAATTTTTTTAATATTTATTTAAACATTGCTTTAAACTGGCAATTGTTTATAGGGAGGTCTTTTTGAAATAAAATCCGTCACATATGATTTCAGTTTTTGGTAGTTGTTCCAAATAAATAGACCTGATTTCATTATTGTGACTATTATTTCCAGAACCTTGATAACTTTTTCAAAGTTTGAAACTGTGAATAAACTCATATTTTCTCTTATTGTTAATTCAATAAATTTAAATTACCTTACTATATGTGTTACATTAGCTTTAGTTTTTCATTTCGAACCGAGAATTTTTTTTTATTTTTACTTATTTTTTTTTATCTATTATGATTTATAATTATACATTTTTCAAAGAAAGGAGAAATATTTTTTTAAAAATTGCCTTAAACTGGCAATTGTTTACAGGGAGGTCGTTTTGAAATAAAATGTGTCACATATGCTTTCAGCTTCTTGCAGTTGTTCCAAATAATTAGACATGATTTCATTATTGTGACTATTATTTCCAGCACGTCGATAACTCTTTCACAATTTTCAACTGTGAACATTTGCATCATTGCAATAGTATTGTTAATTCAATAAATTTTAAATACCTTAATATATATATTATTAATATATATGAAATTATACTTTCTGATTTCCAATTTTTTCTTTACTAGTTATGAAAACTAATTCTTTATTTTTTAATATAGTAAAAATTAATAACTACTGAAAATGAAATTAAAAAGATAGATGAATTTAAACACTGAAATTTTAATATTAATGGATTATATGAGGGACAAGTTTTCAAAACTTGATAAATCCATATTTTCTTATTTCGAGAAAATGAAACAAATAACTTTTTTCAAATAACCACTGTAGATAATTTTAAATTAAAAAATCTGTATTAATTTATTTTTATAACAATTTTTTTCTATTTAAGTCGTTCTGTTTTTAATTAAACATTATCATAATTAAGTACTTCAAAGGTTTTGGTAATTTTTTCTAATAAAAAACATAAAAATTATAAGTCATCTTGGTTATGTAAAAAAAGTTTTTAAATTGAAAATTCGTTATTAATTAATTTCTTTTCAATTATTTAACAGTGACAAGTCGATTTGTGAGGTCTTTAAAATATTAAATTTATTTTTGTCTCAAATTTTTAAAAATGGATTTATCAGCTTTTGAAAATTTGCTCCTCATTTAGTCCTCTCTTGTTATTAAGGTTTTGTTAAACAAGCTATTTTTTCTTAATAACAATTATTTTTATTATAAATTTCATTTAAAAATATTGACTTCAAAAATGTAGATATATTTTTATGAATATATTCCAACAGTTTTTATTTTATAATAATTTTAGTCTATTTATAAATAATTATTATTTTACAAACAATTAAAATAAACAGTTTTATTTATTATTGTAACTAAAAAAAATTTCTCGTACAAGCAAAGTTGTAAAATGTTTAAACTATTTCATACTTTCCAATGTTTGTCACATCTGGTTTGCTTTCGGTTGACCATCTCTAAGGGATTGGTTGTCAATAAATAAAAAAGAATACAATAATTCAAGTTCTGTGTTTTTAAGAAAATTTTACAAATTTGATTGGGACTTTGTCGTATTTTGGTAGAAAAATATCTTAAAGCATTCTGAAGATTGTAATTTGTAACAAAATTAGAAAATTTTCCAAAACATTTTGCAATGTTTTATAACTAGTAAAGAAAAAATTCGAAATCAGAAAGAAAAATTTCAAACTTTTTACGAAATTTACTTAATCTTACATTTCGAAAAATGTCGAAATAGTTTCGAATTTATTCTACACTTTTGGAAAAATGTCTAACTTTGTGTCGCAAAATCATTTTCTCAAAAAATTAACAACAGAATAAACGAGATGATCGTTCGAAAAGCAAAGACGACAACGAACAAAATCGCTCGAAAAAAATGAAATTCTCGGTTCGAAATATATATAGTAAGGTATTTAAAAAATTTATTGAATTAACAATACTATTGCAATGATGCAAATGTTCACAGTTGAAAACTGTGAAAGGGTTATCGACGTGCTGAAAACAATTGTAAAAGTAATTGTAATAAGTTACGCTTATTATAAAGAATATATTAAACAAAACATTTTATTAAGTCACGATATACATTAGGTATACATTGGAACATGTCATTACAATTGATTAAGTTTATTGTTAATGAAGTGAAGTTGGGTTAGGTAATATATAAAGGGTGGCGCATATGTTCCATGCGCAGAACAAGCAGCTAAGATAAAGCTTTATTCACACTCATTACATGCTTTTTTTTTTTTTTTTTTTTTTTTTTTTTTTTTTTTTTTTTTATTTAATATTTACTTAAACTTGTTTAAATAACTTATCAACACCATAATCTCGACCAAAACGCTTTGGAGGATTAATAACACGACCACTTTTAGTTCTTAGTGGTTTTGTTGGTGATACACTTAATGTTTGAGAACTAATTGCTTCTGAACCATTCTCCTCTGGAATTGGTTGATCAGCAAACGAGGTTGCATAGTTTTTTGTTTTTTTCGAAGAAACTGGTTCAGTTACATCACACGACTTTGTATTCTGATTCGTTGAAGTTTCTACTATTGACGAAGAATCTGAGGTATTAATTTCATTGCGACTAATTTGAGATGGAGTTACAATTTCAATTTCTTTAAAACTATTCGAGTTATTTTTACAATCGATTACAAAATCTTCTTCAAACAACAAATCACTAGCAGCAAAATCTTCATTTTTAGTTTTAGCAATAAAACGTCTGTTACGTCTAAAATGATTGTCAAAACTATCTTTGATAATAAACGAGTGACTATTGTAACTTGCAATAATTTTTCCATATTGCCATTCTTTGGAATTTTTCTTAAAAATAACAAGATCACCTACATTTAATAACGGTAATGACTTAGCGTTTCGATCATAGTAATATTTTTGCTTTTCCTTTTTTTGTTTTAATTTATTTTGAATTTCTGATTCATTAAAGTTTTTTTTAAACAAGAGCGAATCCGTTACTGGTAATTTTGTTTTTAAAAGTCTACTAAAAAATAATTCTGACGGAGAAACATGCATGGTCGCAAGAGGTGTTGTGTTATATTCTAGCAAACGATATTGAAATTGATCGACATCATTTGCTTCAAAGCAGCGCTTAAGAATGTTTTTTGCAATTGCTACTCCTTTCTCAGCCAAGCCATTGCTCTGTGGATATCTAGGACTTGAAAATCTCAATTGGATATTATATTCGACTGAAAAACGCTCAAATTCAGAAGATCCGAATGGTATGTTGTCAGATTTTATGATTGATGGATATCCGAGTTTATCGAACAACTGACAAATTACACTGATTATGTGTTTTGATGTTTTGTTTTGAATTTTCACGGACATTAGGTAATTTGAGTAAGCATCAATAATCGCAATGTAATCTCGACCTGCGTATTCAAAGAGGTCGATTGCTACAATATGAAACGGATATTTCGGTATTTCTTCCTGAACTAATGGTTCTTTCTGATTATTTCGTTTGAATTTTTCGCAAATGTTGCAAGATGAAACTAATTCTTTAATTTGGGCATTCATTCCAGGCCAGTAATATAGCTTTCTTGCACGTGCAAGAGTTTTCTCAATTCCGAGATGAGGTAAATGTAGCCAAATTGATATTTTACGATGCATGTCTGTTGGGATGACCAATCTGTCATTTAAAAATAGTAAGCCATTTTCAACATGCAATTCCGACTTTAATTTATAAAAATGCTTACTCAAATCATCCAATTGATGAAATCGCGGCCAGCCATTTTGAACGTAATTACAAATTCGAGAATATTCTTTATCATTATCTAAGGTTTCCCGATAGAATGTGTAATTTTCTTCCGTAAAACAAACCGATTTTGTTACCGAATGAATGACTCCCGAAAGTTCTCTAATTTCCGAAATATCTGATAATTGTGCTCTTGATAAGCAATCAGCCACTAGAATTTCTTTTCCTGGTTTGTAAACAACGGTCATTTGCGAATATTTGAGAAGAAACATGAACATTCTTTGAAGACGCATTGTTACGTCATCAATATCACGTTTAACCAAAGTTTCTAGAGGTTTATGATCGCTTTCGACGATAAAATCTCGTCCGTACAAAAAGAAATGAAACCGATCACATGCAAAAACAATAGCTAGGAGTTCTTTTTCGATCTGTGCCCACTTTTGTTCACTTGTACTAAGGGTTCGAGACGCGAACGCGACAGGATGTCCATTTTGAACGAGTACACAACCGAGTCCATCCTTGGACGCATCAGTCTGAACGATTACTGGCAGCTTCGGATCATAAATCGCTAATACCTGTTCAGAGGTTACAATACTTAACAAATTTTTAAATTCCGTATCATGTTTGTCCGTCCAAACGAATTCTACATTGTTTCGAGTTAAATTTCGCAATTCCGCTGATTGCTTAGAGAGATTTGGAATAAACTTTGCCAAGTACTTAAGGAGGCCTAAGAATCTTAAAACGTCTGATTTATTTTTGGGTTTTTCCATTTTCAAAATTGCGTCCCTGTATTTTGAATCTGGTTTAATTTTCCCGTCCGACAAAATGTTTCCCATAAATTTCACTTCACGTAGTCGATACTGAATTTTATTTGGATTAAATTTGATATTGTTGATTCGAGCTCTTTCCATTACCACTTCCATGATCTGATCATGTTCAATTTCATTTTCCGCGTGAATACACATATCGTCAAAATACATCATTACTCCCGGAATATCGCCAAAAATTTCAATCATTTTTCGCTGAAACATTTCTGGGGCACAATTAAGGCCAAAAGGCACGCGATTGAATTTAAATCTACCAAAGGGGGTCATGAAAGTTGTTAGGTCTGAGCTCGCCTTATCAAGTTCCATATGCCAAAAACCCTTGTTCATATCAATAATCGAGAAAATTCGTTTATTTACTAATTTTGACGTTAAATCATCGATTGTCGGAATTAGAAAATGTTCACGCATAATACATTCATTGAGTGGTTTTGGATCTAAACAAATCCGAATATCTCCGTTAGGCTGTTCAACGATTTGTAAATTATTTACCCAATCGGTCGGGTAATCAACACGCGAAATGATATTGTTTTGTTCCATTGTATCAAGTCCCGTTTTAAGTTTTTCTGTCAATGAAATTGGTATCCGTTTCCTATAGTGAAGCACTGGCTTTGAATTTTCTTTTAATCGAATCGAAAAGGTTCCAGGGAACTTACCATAACCATTAAAAACGTCCTGATACGTATCCACGAATAATTCCTTTGATTCTATACTGACAACACTTCTCACGTCCAAACGTTTAACCAATCCTAAATTCTCACACGTTTCTAAACCCAATACCGGTTCACACCTGTCAGTAACAACTACAAATTCGATTAATCGTTGTGTTCTTAAGTTTAAATCCAAGCAATTAAGTTTAGTAGTACCAAAAATCTTAATTTTGTTATCACTGTAATCGAAAACGTTTAAGTCATATCGTTTATCCAGTTTTAATTTTAATTTTTTAACTAAATTTAAAGGAATGCAGTTAATATCAGCTCCAGTGTCCAATTTAAAAGTTATGATTTCATTTCCTACCAAAAATTCTTTTGTCCAACGCTTACATTTTGATCCGATTGAATCTAACCTAAAATTATTTTTACAGTTAAATTCGCTAGTTACATTGATATTTTTATCTTGACTGTTACCTTGTACATCACTCCAGTTGATTCCTGCGACATCTTGTCTGCTGTTATCACTTTTTTTAGTTTGCTTCGAGTCCCATATTGGCTTCTTGGATTTTCGGCACATTTTTTGGAAATGACCTTTTTTTGAGCACGATCGGCAGATGATCTCCTTCGCCTTACATTCCTCCAGATGACCAAATTTCCATTGTCCTCCACAGTTGAAGCAGACACGATTGTTAGCACCAACTGCTGTCGACACTCCATTTTCACTCGTTTTGACTGAATTTACCACAGATGTCTGCTTTGCGTCCAAGATGCTTTTATTTGTGTTGGCTGCTTCGTATGTTTTGCACGTTTCGATAACACGTGCCAGTTGTTCTTCATGACCATCTAGCAATTTTAATTGCAACTTCTTATCGTTAACACCAACGATAATTCTGTCACGCAACATGCGATCTTCATATGATTGTCCACATGCACATTGGAATTTACAGTGACGTACTTGTGTTCGCAATTGAGTTTCAAATTCAAGAAAAGATTGTCGTTCTTTTTGTGAAATAACATTAAATTTGTATGATTCCATGGCGACATTTCTTTGAGGCAAACAATGTTGATCAAATTTCTCCAATACATCGTTAAGTGTACGTTGTACAACTACGTCTCCTGTTGTCACCGTTCCAAGCAATGAATTTTCTGTTCCATCATTTGGAAACAGTGCATTGTATATGTCTGCCCCACCTGTACCAATTAACCAGATAAAATTTGCAATTTTTCTTGGTTCTGGTTCACTTGATTTATTATTAGCAATCATAAACACCATAAAACTGCGTTTCCATCTCTGCCAGTCATTTGCGAGGTTAGAACAGTCTAATTCCGGTAATACACGTTCGTTTGTTGCCATTTTATAAGAATATAATAAATACTTCAGATTTAAGTTAAATCCAAAAGATTGACAACTTAATGATGAGTTATATTAATGAAACGATTTCCTTTCTCATCGAATTTAGAAAAAGTGTGCACTGTTACACATTTTCAAACCAATTTACACTACTTCTTGTGTAGTTTTAATTTGATGGTTCCTTTATTTCTGACACCATGTAATAAGTTACGCTTATTATAAAGAATATATTAAACAAAACATTTTATTAAGTCACGATATACATTAGGTATACATTGGAACATGTCATTACAATTGATTAAGATTAATTGTTAATGAAGTGAAGTTGGGTTAGGTAATATATAAAGGGTGGCGCATATGTTCCATGCGCAGAACAAGCAGCTAAGATAAAGCTTTATTCACACTCATTACAGTAATAAAATTATTTCTATTTTTGTGGAACTGCTACCAGAAGATGAAATTATATGTGAGGCATTTTATTTCAAAAAGACCTCCCTGTAAACAATTGCCAATTTAAGGCAATTTTTAAAAAAATGTTTCTCCTTTCCGTAAAAAATGTAAAATTATAAATCATAACAAATAATTATGGTAAAAAAATTTTTTTTTAAATCATAATTTATAAATAATTATAATAAAAACGCAAATATTTATCACATTTTTTTGAATTATTGTCTTTTATTTATATAATTTATTGAAAAAGGATTTTTTAAACGAATTGTGATTAATAATTACGAATTACCCAAAACTGTTTGCCTTATTAAAAATAATTTCCAAGGCTCAGTCAATTTGACTAATTCCTCGTTTCAATATGTTTGTGATTTGTAAATTTTAATATTCTTTTTTTGTTGTATTACGTTTATCTATGGTTTTTAATTTATTGACGTGATGTGTATTTTATTGAATTTAACTGGGTAAAAATTGTTTTTTATTTTTTGTTTAAATTTAATTTTTTTTAAATTGTGTTGTATTAATTTTTATAAGAATTTTTTTTATTAAAGTGACCTGATGATGCTGCGGCGAACCTGACAACCGAAACGTCGTCTATTTTATAAAAAAGTAAAGGAGTGTTTTTCTTTTACCTTTTATATACGTCTTCAAAAAATCTAAAAAATTAATTTATTTTTGCAGAAATAGTTTTACTATACTTTAAATATATAAATATTTTTTAAAAACAACTATGATTAAAAAAAAAAAAATTATTACATCGTTTTCCTTCCTTTGAATATAAATGAAATTTTTGTTGAAATATTTAATTTGAAAATATACCATGAGCATTCTTTTGCTTAAAAAAAATTATAATTTTTACAAATAAATGCGACTGGAAAATAAATATTATACATTATATATTTTTTATTTCTCAATAACAATAGTTCACAAACTCACACTTTTCTGTTGGGACTAAGAACATTACATATTCTCGTTTCTTAATATTTTTGTAGAAAATTCTTAATCTTTATAAGAAAATAATTTCCATCATTATTTCATAATTGCAATTGCTCTAAATCAATTTAAAATTTTTTTAAAATAAAAGAAAAAATGTTACAAATTCTATTTGTCAATTGCAAATTTTAATTGACAATTTTTTAATTTTTAGAAAATAAAGGACAAAATTTTACTTAAAAAAATGTTCTGTTACATTTACTTACGAATTTCTTTGATTGAAAAATTATTTGAAAATATCAATAACTTCTTTTTTAAATAAATATTTAATTATTATTATTTTTTTACAGGAATTAAAATTTTTAAAAAATGTCAAATACAAACCTTTCTTACTGTTACTCCTTAAAAATTTTCTACAATTTTTAACTAAAATTCTTCTCTTAATCAACTTTTTAAATTATTTGTGATAAAGTTCTTTGAGAATTTTCAAATACATTTGTTTAAAATTGCAGCTTTACGAAATTTCGATTATTCGACAATTCTTCAATTAAATACACTGTAAGAAAAGATCATAAACTTGTTAAAAGAAAACTAATTTTCTTCTAAGTGAAGATGTAAAAAATATATAATATGTATGTTCCAGTCGCATTTATTTGTAAAAATTATAATTTTTTTAAGCAAAATAATGCTCATGGTATATTTTCAAATTAAATATTTCTACAAAAATTTCATTTATATTCAAAGGAAGGAAAACGATGTAATAAATATTTGTTTCTTAATAATAGTTGTTTTTAAAAAATATTTGTTTTTAAGGTATAGAAAAATATTTCTGCAAATCAATTCGGGAATATTTTACTTTTTGATCCGGAAATTTAAAAATCGAGAAGTTCGGTCGATTAGAAAATTAGACGATACGATTTGACAATTAACAGAAGAATAAACGAGATGATCGTTCGAAAAGCAAAGACGACAACGAACAAAATCGCTCGAAAAAAATGAAATTCTCGGTTCGAAATATATATATTAAGGTATTTAAAATTTATTGAATTAACAATACTATTGCAATGATGCAAATGTTCACAGTTGAAAATTGTGAAAGAGTTATCGACGTGCTGAAAACAATTGTAAAAATAATAAAATTATTTCTATTTTTGTGGAACTGCTACCAGAAGATGAAATCATATGCGAGGCATTTTATTTCAAAACAACCTCAGTAGTTATTAATTTTTACTATATTAAAAAATAAAGAATTAGTTCTCAATAAATAAATAAGGATAAAATATTTCAAGTTTTCCGTTTTTAAGAAAATTTTACAAATTTTATTGAGACTTTGTCGTATTTTGGTAGAAAAATATCTTAAAGCATTCTGAAGATTTTAATTTGTAACAAAATTAGAAAATTTTCCAAAACATTTTGCAATGTTTTATAACTAGTAAAGAAAAATTTCAAACTTTTTACGAAATTTACTTAATCTTACATTTCGAAAAATGTCGAAATAGTTTCGAATTTATTCTACACTCTTGGCAAAATGTCTAACTTTGTGTCGCAAAATCATTTATCAAAAAATTAACAACAGAATAAACGAGATGATCGTTCGAAAAGCAAAGACGATAACGAACTAAATCGCTCGAAAAAAATGAAATTCTCGGTTCGAAATATATATATTAAGGTATTTAAAATTTATTGAATTAACAATACTATTCCAATGATGCAAATGTTCACAGTTGAAAATTGTGAAAGAGTTATCGACGTGCTGGAAATAATAGTCACAATAATGAAATCATGTCTAATTATTTGGAACAACTGCAAGAAGCTGAAAGCATATGTGACACATTTTATTTCAAAACGACCTCCCTGTAAACAATTGCCAGTTTAAGGCAATTTTTAAAAAAATATTTCTCCTTTCTTTGAAAAATGTATAATTATAAATCATAATAGATAAAAAAAAATAAATAAAAAAAAAAAAAATTCTCGGTTCGAAATGAAAAACTAAAGCTAATGTAACACATATAGTAAGGTAATTTAAATTTATTGAATTAACAATAAGAGAAAATATGAGTTTATTCACAGTTTCAAACTTTGAAAAAGTTATCAAGGTTCTGGAAATAATAGTCACAATAATGAAATCAGGTCTATTTATTTGGAACAACTACCAAAAACTGAAATCATATGTGACGGATTTTATTTCAAAAAGACCTCCCTATAAACAATTGCCAGTTTAAAGCAATGTTTAAATAAATATTAAAAAAATTATAAATTATAATACACAATTATGATAAAAAATTTTTTTTTAAATCATAATTTATAAATAATTATAATAAAAATGCAAATATTTTTCACATTTAAATATTTTATTTTTTTGTTGTATTGCGTTTACTTATGATTTTTAATTTATTGATGTGACGTTTATTTTATTGACTTTAACTAGGTAAAAATTGTTTTTTACTTTTCGTTTAAAATTTTTTTAAAAAATTGTGTTGTATTAATTTTTATAAATTTTTTTTCATTAAAGTGACCTGATGACGGTCTTCCAAAAATCGAAAAAATTAATTTATATTTTCAGAAGTATTTTTTATACTTTAAAAACAAATATTTTTTAAAAACAGCTATGATTAAGAAACAAATATTTATTACTTCGTTTTCCTTTCTTTGAATATAAAAAAAAATTTTGTAGAAATATTTAATTTGAAAATATACCATGAGCATCCATTTGCTTAAAAAATTATAATTTTTACAAATAAATGCGACTGGAACATAAATATTATACATTTTTTACATTTTCACTTGGAAGAAAATTAGTATTCTTTTATTACAGTGTATTTAATTGAAGAGTTGTCGAATAATCGAAATTTCGTAAAGCTAAAATTTTAAACAAATGTATTTGAATATCGTCGAAGATCTTTTTCACAAATTATTTTAAAAGTTTGATTTAGAAAAGAATTTTCGTTAAAAATATGTAGAAAATAATTATTGAATTAAGAAGATAAAAATAATTTTTAAGGAGTAAGAGTAACAAGGGTTTGAATTTGACATTTTTAAAAATCTTAATTCCTGTTTTGAGAGATAAATTTATGAACTTTATGATAGTAACATGTTTTTTTTTTAAATAACGTTATTTTCTAGAAAATATAATAATATATAAAAATAATATAAAAATATAATTCTAATTATAAGCAATGCCTGGGAAATTCAAAAATCATATTAGTAGATTGCAACGTTTGTAAAATTAAATTTTAGTGGCCCCATTTATTAGGTTGATCTTAAACTATATAGAAAAAAATAATGGAGAGCAATGCCAGCGAAATTCAAAAAGCCTTATAAATTATATATATATATACCAATTATAAATTTTTTTGCACTAATTTTAGTGGCGCCATCTATTGATGTAACTCTTAACCCTATAGATAAAACAGAACATCCGTTTTAACCAACTTAAAACTATAAAATTTAAATATCCCGCCAAGGTAGTTTTAATTCGCTGGTGGTGCCATCTTGCGGTTCTACCTAAAAAGAACAAATCGGTCGGTAAAACAGATTCCTACCTAACCATCAGTGTTTGAATTCATAATAGATACCTACCGAGCAGTTACTGACTGTAGGTACTTAGCTAAGATCAGAACCTGCCCCAGAACTCTCCTAGCTTTACTACTTTTATACACTCTTGAAAGTACCTTAAACCTGATCAGGGCCAGACTTGACAATTCTGGTCAGGCCCACATCAGGAACATCTTAGGGCTCAGATCAGGGCCACGTAGGATTTAAATTTTGAATTTATATCTTTCGAAGATAAAAATGCATGAAATAAATATTTCTTATAATTTAACTTACATAGATCGACAACACTATTTTTAATGAAAAAACCTCATTCTTGAAGGATTTTTAAATAAAAAACACAAGAAAATAAAATTAATATAATATAATTGTATTATTTATTAACAAACCTTTTATTTTTTTACATGTATAAATCATTTTATTTTACAAATCATTTGTCGATTCTGGGATCGCATAGTGTCCCCATGGTAAGGTATCGGTACTCTCCGGTAACAAATACCGTTTGTCGTCTTTTGGATTTAACGCAACTTTAATTTGTTCTACAGTCTCAATGTTGTGTAGTCGCGATCTAATATTATACTGTGTTCGAGATTGAATTTTAAAATCTCGCAGACATTTTACATAATCATCAAAATGAATCGATTTTTTTATAACGGCGGATTTAATGCCTTTGGCTTTTTTAATAGAATCTTTATTTTCAACCCCTTTATTTTCAACCCGTAAGCTGTACATCTTACTTCGCAAGCCAACAAATTCTGTAACGATCTTGCCTTTACACTCATCTTTCATAAGGCCGAGGATCTTTTTGTTGGCTTGCGGAATGCCATACACATTGTTTTCGGGATAGTCTGACGTATCGAACCTTTGGATATCATTTTTTATATCATTGTAGACATCTTTACATTTGATTTCGTAGATTAGACTGTCTGTATCGGTATACATCAGTTTACAATTGTCGCCGTATTTTTTTAACATATACTTGTAGTGAAAATCGTAGATTAGCGTTTTTGATATATCGAGCACACTGAACCCTGCATAGATTGGTTTGTTGAGCAGTACCTCGGTTTTACGCAGCTCAATGGCAACCAGATTTTCGTCGAATATCGCTCGACTATGGAAGTTAGGTCGTGAGATAAGGGCTTCAGCTCCGTAGCGGCCAGACCATTTGGTAACAAGCCTAATGTCGACATGTTTACGGACATTTTCCATTGTTTTGCCGTTAACAGCATTGTTCATCAGCTTGAAAAAATTTTTCTCGAACTCATTCCTCGCGTTGGTTCGCAACGTCGTATTGTTGTCGATGTACGGTTTAAGCCAAGTTGATTGCTTAAACGCTAGGACTCGGTGAATTTTTACAAGTTTAATGCCATTATCGACAACTTGTTTTAACGTTCGGTAATGAATCACATATTTTTCTTTAGGTAGGAGAGTTGTTAATAATTTCTTCTGCTTTGATAGAGGGGGTTTTGCATTTTCTGCACAAAATGGCATGTCTTTATGTGTGTCGTGGAGACTTTCAGGATACTCCAAGTCAACTTCGAGTATGTACCCAACAGATGAATTATCGGATACATTAAAATTGAAAGAGTCGTCGACATTGTCTATCCATTTAAAGCCACCGTAAGGGAGCGCTTGAGCCATTGCCCAGCCATATAGATTGTTGGCGTCAAAGTACATGATGTAGCTTGTATCTTTGCTTTCATCGAAATTTTCCATATATGGATTATTCGCTTTAGTATATCGGTTGCAACACTGACTTATGCCACCTCTAATACCGGACTCAACAAACATCATCATATCGATATCAGTTATAAGTTGCAATTCCACTTTCGTATGTTTAAGCATAGCATCCCAAGTTAAACCGGGGGTCGTATAATAGTGTGCAGGGTCCAAACCATACGCGTTAACACATTGTTCTCGGAAATTTTCGAAGACATCTGCAAGTAGTAACACATCTGTTTTCATATACAAATGGACGTAATCGTAGAGATTTTTACAGTTAAACTCAGTCCATACATTCTGCGCATGTGCATACTCATGATCAGAAATACCGTCATCATAAAGCGTACTATAAAATTTCTCTATCGGAGGCAATTCTGTCTCTTCAAGCTTGCCTCTTGAGTCAAAGTACTCATAGGGGAAGACACCCTTACGCGTCAATAATTTGATTTTATCCGGATCTGTCACCGTACTGGCAAAAACGGAGTTGACAATTTTATACTCGTCTAGGTACGATGCGAGTTTTTCTAGGGATTCTGACATGAATCGCAATGAGTCGATGAATCGAAATTTGACCTCACTCCCCTTGACATGTTTAGTAAAAGAGATATACCTCTCCTTGTTAATGGGGAGGAGGTCAATTTTCCCTTCAAAACTTGTAGAAATCGCGTGAATTATAAAATGGGCGTCATAGCCACTTAGATTGTGGAACACTACGGGGATCGTTTGACAATCTTGGTAGTTAAGATTGCATGATTTATGGGCGGCACCCCTATATTTTCCAGTAAGGTGACTATGATCACAGGCTTTCTTTTCGCTTGCCTGTATTTTCTGTTGACAAATATGACAGACTGTCGCTCGCTTAAAATCTTTCATTTCTTGAGGAGTTAAAGTATTTATTGGTGTCGGATTTTTAAAAACATTATGAATTTTCTCAGATAATTTCTTTAATTCCTCAGCAAACCATTTAGCAGGGTCGGATTCATGTTCCGGACACGGTACATATTTACATAATGATTCATCGTAGCCGCATTTTATATAATAGCCGATGCTTAACAATTTATGACGCTGGAAAACTTGAGTCTTACTTAAATTGTCTACATCTTTATCGGCGGGAAGAAGTAGACTTTCACAATCGGCGTAAATCACATAAGGAACTCTCTCCTTATTTTTATAATTTTTAAATTTTATTGTACAATTATTAGGCCCTGGTAATTTAATTTTACACCCATTCACATTTTTACAATATTCGATGTGTGCGTTCAGTCTATCTACAGATAAAAAATAGTGTAAGCATTTGTCACAAATATGTTTTTTACCATTTTTAGCAGACAATTGTTTCGATACAAGGCGTGATAAATCTTTTATCCATACATAATGGAAGTTCATAAAATCATCGTCATCATAGAATTCATTATTGACGTCACTTTCATCCCCATACCTGTCAGCAACATACAAGAGATTTACATGCCTATCTCTTTTTTCCGTCGTAAGGTGAAGAGGGTGTACTGAAAAGTCACCATACCTCTTTTCAAGGCCGTAGACATTAATCGAAACGTCATTAATTTTTTCAAATTTCGGAACACTTTTTAACGTTACTGGAAATTCAATTCCGTCGAAGTTCAATTCATCTTTAAATTCTTTAAAATTAGACACACGTTTAGGATCGGAGACATTTGGATGTAAAGCTGACAGTACCGCCCACTTAAAACATTCATTGTCATTATTTTGCACGTTTATACATGCATGTTTAATTTTAATTTTTGTCGGTAAATCAATGTAAGAGCTTGCACGCATTGGATTGTATTTATTTACATTGATTTCTAATCTTATAATTGATTGAATATTCCAATTCGAACCTTTTGCGTAGAACTCTTCAACAGTATGCAAAATCGGCTGCTTGATGTTCTGCTTGAACCAATCATCTAAAAGTGTTGTAGGGAAGATGCTGTTGGCCTTGGTTCCAAAAGGAATTGGCTTCACTACTTCTTCATCATTCTCCACCCTTTTAAAGTTTGCGATGAGAACACTATACACGAGAATGGGTCCATTCTTATTTAAGGCACCTCTAATGTGGTCCTGAAACCGTATAGACGCATCGTCTAAAAATGAGCTTACATCAACGTGTGCGAGATTCAAGACCACATTAGTGTACAGTCTACACGCAAAAGCACTCTCACACTCTGCCCAGCGAATGCGTTTATTAATATCTGGATCACCGATTGCAGCGCCATCTACAATATGGGACTCAAACAATGCGCGAAGTCTAATGATGGATTGTAGAATGCTCACACATCTTTGCTTTTGATGTGTGAAATACATCGACATGAGAATTCTCGATAACAAGTTTTCAAGTTGTAAGCATTTTACAATCCATCGTTCGATAAATGAACGTCTTAAATTTACTTCACTTAAATTTGGAATTAACTGAAGAGCTTTTTTGATGTCAGCAACAGCGACATCATTTTCGTCAAGGATTGTACCGTAATTCGGATGTTTGCGTGGTCCATTGGTAGACTTCAGCTTACGATTCATCTCTGCATTTGAAATCACATGTCCATTTGAAATCACCAGTGGTGTCCCCAGTTCGAACCAGGGCGTAGGCGTCTTCGGACGATGCCACGGATACGTGGGTGGAGATCCTGGTAGTGTTGTCGGGAATGGAATCTTATTACCTTAATTCTGCAAATATAAATATATTTTATATTAAAAAAGAATTCTTTTTTATATTTTTATGTCTATTAAAAATTCGTCTAAATGACATTCTGTTAAATAATAAAATTCTAATTAACGAAAAATTCGATAAATTAGAATTCGACGTATTGGAAATTCTGTCAAATAAAATTTTTATTATGAAAAAATTTTGTTTAATAGAAATTCGTTTAAATGAAAATTATAGTAAATAAAATTTCGCAAAAAGAAATTTCGCTTAAAATAAACTTCTAGCATATAAAATTCTGTCCTACAAATATAATAAAATAAATTGTTTTATGAAATACTAAGGCGCCCCAATTTATGTTATTTTTTTAAAAAACATGATTTTGTATAAAAATTGTGATTATGAAACGGAAATTATGCCACTTGCACGAGTAATAAACAAATAAAAAATAAAAAAAATTTAATTGCAATTAAATAATTAATAATTCTTTTTCATTAATTTAAAAAAATATAATTATTTCGTTAATAATATCAAATTGAATTTCCAAAATCTTTCTTGCTTTATTCTTAACCAAAACTTGAAATTTTGTTTAAGAATTTTGAATCGACAAATAGCAAGGATAGATTATATTATTAAAAAAACAAAATTTTCTAATTTTCTTTTATAAGGAAAAAAAGAAAGGCTGCATAATTTGGATTTGTCAAACAAAAAAGTTTTTTAAAGAAAAAATGTAAACTAAATTACATTAATTTGTAACTTCAACGCAAAAGAAAAATAAATGATGAATAAAAACATTTAATTTAATACTAATTTTTTTACATTAATAAGTAAATTTTTTAATTAAATCAAAAATAAAAAGAATTATAATAAATTAAAAGAATAAAAATAATATAACAATGTCTATCAAAACATATAAAAAAACAAAAGCCTCCACAAAAGTCTAACTTCAGGTGTGAACAGAGATCCGGAAATCCGGAATCACCACGATTATTATATATAATGATAATAATAATAATGCATTCGAGCAAAAAATCAATTGAAAAAAATTAACATAACATTCGTAAGTAAATAAAAAAGCTAATTAATCGTCTACAATAAACAAAATTAAAATTAGTTTTTTAAAATTATTTCACAGTAATAAAAATATATTTTTAAAAATTAATATATTCATGAAATATTTCGTTCCCTACTTGAACGCTTAGATTTTTTAATTGATTTTTCCATTTTTTTCATAGTACATTTAAATAAAAATTAAATAAGTAAACATTTATTATTTATATACCTATAAATAGTAATTATACTAAATGTGATAAATTTTCCACAGTAAACAATAATAATTGCAATTAAAATTAAAACAAAAAAAATAATTTTCTTCCATTACAATTTTTTTAATTTGATTCTTTACAGTAATAATAAAAATAAATAAAATTTGAAGAATTACAGTAAATAAATAAAAATATATTTGAAAAATAAATACTTTGATAAAATGTTACGTTTTTTAAACAATTTTTTTAATTTTATTATTTCAAAGTATAATAAAAATATTTTTTGAAAGTAATGTATGGGTGATTTTCAAATAACTGTGATTTTTTGAATAAGACGTTTTTCTGCTAAAATAGTGAACATGACACGGACCTGACATTTTGCCACGGTCCTGACATGTGTGTCACAGTTAAAATACGTAAATAAATAAATAATCGAATAAATATTTTCTTTTCAATGTTCGCACTTCAAAATAATACCAGTAGAAGTCAATTAAAAATAAAATTGAGTAATAAAATCACGATGTCGTTAACATGTGTAGATAGAAAGTAATTAACAATTTAAAACATGAAAAAAGTGCTCGTGTACGTAGAATATCATTATAATAAAAATATTTTTATATGTAAAACATCTGGTTAGATTTGGCCTACAAAGTACTTAAAAGATAGTTTCAATATTTGCTCACGTAAAAATTTCAGAACCAAATTTAAAAAAAACGTATGCCACGGACCTGACAATTTGACCCTATTTTCTTAATTTTAACTATGATAATGATTAGTTAATGAACTGAATATTAAGTATCTTTAAGAAGAGACTTATATTAAGTGATTTATGAAGTGAGTGTCAAAAAAAAATAATTTTATTAGTCATTTATCTATGTGGACATGCAAATATGACAGTTATTTGAAAATCACCCATATAGGTGACGAAATATATTATTTGTTCATTTGAACGCTTAGAATTTTAAATTTCATTTTTCATAGTAAATGAATAAAAAAAAATAATAAACATGCTTTTGAAAATAAATAATATGATAATTTTTCACAGTAAATAAAAAGAATTATTATTATATGAATAATAATAAAATACATATAATTAAAAACTTACCAATTTTTGTTGAACTGTATATTTCTGCAATTTATTCCAGCTTCTTATTCACTTCTTATTAATAATTAATTATTAATTAATTCTTGTTAATTAATTCACTTCACAATTACGTAGAGGAAAAAACGCGACGATTACGCATCAATAATCCACAAAAGTCTAACTTTAGGTGTGGACAGAGATTCGGAAATCTAGAATCACCACGATTATCATACACATATGGTCAAGGCAAAGCCTTTTACTACACTGTTGTAAGCAAACTTTTTACGCAGACCAGAATTATTATTATTAGGGAAGAGTGGGGAAAAGCAGCCACACTAACGGTTTTATGACTCTTGTGACTAAACGAATTAACCGATTTCATTTTTTGATGGCTTGTTTGAAAGATCATTAATTGCGCAACTTTTTCCCAGAGACACCAAAATACTTTATCATTTAGTTGCTGTCAAAATCATATATAAAATTTAATCATCATAATTAATTAAATTATTTTATATTATACTTTTATTAAATATAAGGACCCTTCATTTTAATTTTAATTCTCGATCATTTTATTGAAATTCATATTTATTTCATATGAGCCTTCTTTTTCAAATACAAAAATTGATTATTTTTTGTTTAAAAATTTTTTTTTTCATTTTTTGTATTTTTCAAGTATAATGTAATATTGACAATTTTATAAAAACACTAAAAATGACTAAAATCCCAAAATTCAAATATTTAAACAATATTCTATACTCTATTTAATCTGAATAAGCGAGATTATAAATATCGATAACTGATAAAATTAGTCATACAACTATAACTAGTTCTTGAAATATACGATAATCATCATCTTAATGTTAAAAAAGATTCTCGAATAAATGTTAATATTATATATTTTTAAAGCAACTTTTCTCAGGATATCCTAATTTTATCAGTATTTTATTATTTTCAGTATTATTATCAGTATATATATTATTTATCATTTCCTGCCTAAAATTTATTTAGAAAAATTTTTTCTCCTTTTTCTTTTAACTTCCCTCATTTTTAAATGAAATTATTTTTTTTTTAAATTTTTTCTTTAAATTATTGATATTTATTTTATATTTTTTCGTAGTACGTGACTTTCTTTAAATTTTTAATCAAAATTTTGATTACAACGCTACTTTTGTTTTAAAATTACGCATGAATTTTATAAGATATGGGAACTAAACTTCAGAAAAAAAATTAGTAAAATGAACTTGGGATTTGGGAGAATTTTCTTCGAATATAGTAAAATTTAATATTAAAAATTATTACTAGAACAACTTTTACTATTTTCAAAGACAATTTTTTTTTATAAAAATTAGAAAAATTTATTTTAAAAATAGTAAAATTTACTCGAAAACTAAGAATATTTAATAAAATTGTAATGATCGAAGAAAATTTGAATAATTTTTACAAAAAATAGAAATAGAATTTAGAATATTTTTTGACAATAATTGAATCGTTTTAACCTTTAGAGGGACGGGGTGGCCACCATTTATTTTGACGAATCTTTTTATCAAATTGACTTCTTATTTATAAATTTTTTTAAATAAAAAACTACTAAAATCTGTGCAAATTTACCGGCCCTCTAAAGGTTAAAGAATTTGATTATAATTTTTTCGAATAGTTTTTTGATTTCTAGTATTAGCGAATTTAAAGTAGTGGAAATTCTCAAAAAAACAGAAATAGTAACTTTTAGTGGCTAAAATCTAAAAAAAAATGTACCTGAATAGTAGAATAACGTAAAAAAAGTAGTAAATAGTAGGTTTTAGTCGTTTTAGTAGATGAGTGCAATAAAGGGAGGGTTAGAAATTAAACAAAAATTTACCGAATAATTAAAAAGGGTCAGGGAACATAAAACAGCGTTAGTTTATGAATTTAGTTTTCAGAAGAACGAATAAAGAAATTATAGAGGAGAAAAAAATATTTGTTGACCCCAAAAGGGTCTGATTGTTTTTTTTTTTTCAATGTTCGCATGTATATTTGAATGTATTAAGCGGATACCGCAAAACGAATATAATAATTATGACGAGTGTGTAACCGTGCTTTGACAACTTTTTTCGACATATCTCTATCGCCAGTGTATATTCTTTAACTCGAAACTATTGTGGTTAATAGCTTTTCGACGAACCACCACCGGTTGATTTACGATCGTCTGTTATCCTGTTCCCAGACTCGACTGCGACGAATTGCGTATAGGCGCAAGTAAAAAATTCATATGTGCGATTTCCATTTCTATGCGGAAGTTTTAAAAAATTCTTTTCAAAACAATATTTTGTTTTTAAAAATTCTGTATTCATTTCACCTCAATTTCATCAAACTAAAAATGGAATTAATTATAATAGTATTGAAGCTAAAAATCGGACTCCAACTTTACACCAAAAGATTGAACATTATAAACTTTCAATCTCAAAAAGTGTGAATACTTTCATTTGATTGGATGCACTAAAATCTTGAAACCAATGAAATGCAAAAATTCACACTTTGCGAGATTGAAATAACATCATTTCAATCGTTTTGGTGTAAAGTTGGAGTCAGATTTTTAACAAAGATCACTCCGAGTCAAAATGTTAACTTGGAGTGATCGTTGTCTTCAATACTATTAACTTAATTAATTTAATTAAGTTAATTTAATTTAATTAATTACTTTAATTAATCTAATTAATTTAATTAATTTAATTAATTTAACTTAATTAACTTAATTAATAGAAATATTATTTAAACATTTTTCACAAGTTGTCAAAATAATAAGAACTCCAGATAATTATTTCCAGGTTGCCAGAAAAATTTAATTTTGTTTTTCCCTGACTTTTCCCTGATTTCCAGTCAAAATTTTCACTTTTTTCCTGCGACCCTGAAGAATATTTTGATTCACTCCAAATATTATTAGATACTCAAAAAAATGTTCTATTTCATTTACAAATTTCTTCAAAAGTAAAATTATTCCAAATCAATAACTTCTTTTTTTAAATAAATATTCACTCATTATTACTTTTCTATGAATTAAGATTTTCAAATTCAAACCATTCTGAAAATAATTGAAATCTGACGAAGAATTTTCTTAAATTTTTTTTAAATAATTGAATTTCTGCTAAAAATTGTATTTTTGAAAAGAATTGAATTCTTGGAAAGAATTTTATTCAAATTTATCAGAATTTTTAAAAACTTTTTGATAATAATTAAATTCCATTGAGAAACTTCATTAAAAAAATTGAAAAATAACAGAAATCTGACGAAGAGTTTTATTAAATTTTTTTCTAAATAATTGGATTCCTGTGAAAAATTTTATTTTTGAAAAGAATTGAATTCTTGTGAAGAATCTTATTATAATTTTTTTTAAATAATTGAATTTTTTTAGATTTTTTTAAAAAACTTTTTGAAAATAATTGAATTCTATCGAGGAATTTCATTAAATAATTAAAAATAATTGAAATCTGACGAAGGCTTTTACTGAATTTTTTTTTAAATAATTGAATTTTCGAGAAAAATCTTGTTAGTTATGAAAATTATTAATTTCTTGTAAAGAATTTTATTCGGATTTTTTTTAAATAATTGAATTTTTCAGATTTGTTTGATACTTTTTGAAAATAATTGAATTCAATAGAGAAATTTCATTAAAAAATTGAAAATATTTGAAATCTGACGAAGAATTTTATTAAATTTTTTTTCAAATAATTGAATACCTGTGAAAAATTATATTTTTGAAAATAATTGAATTTTTGGGTAGGATTTTATTAAAATTTCTTAAATAATTGAATTTCTCAGAATTTTTAAAAACTTTTAGAAAATAATTAAATTCCATCGAGAAACTTCATTAAAAAAAATGGAAAATAATTGAAATCTGACGAAGAATTTTCTTAAATTTTTTTTAAATAATTGAATTCTTGAGAAAAATATTATTATTTATGAAAATTATTAATTTCATGTAAAGAATTTTGTTCGAATTTTTTTTAAATAATTAAATTTTTCAGAAGAAATTGTATTGGAAATAATTGAATTGTACAAGGAAATTTTATTAAAATTGCAACTTTATTGACTAAATCTTGTAAAGAACTTTCATTAAAAAATTAAAAATAATTGAATTGGTGCGAAGAAAATAAAAAAATTGGTAAGTATAATTGAATTCCTGTGAAATTTTTATTAAAATTTTGTCTAAATAATTGAATTCTTTTGGAAAATTTTATTAAAATAGTAGATATTAAAAATAATCAAATTGAGGAAAATTTCCGAAAATAATTAAACTTTTGTCAAAAATTTTATAAAAAATTTTTGAAAATAATTGAATTTCGAAGAAGAATTTTATTACTTTTGAAAATAATTGCAATTTTAACTAGAATTTTTTTTAAATTTTTAAACATAATTGAATTTATGCCGAGTTATGCGAAGCAGTTTATTCTCTGACAAATTCTAATTTCTTTGACTTTTCTGACCTGTGGCAACCCTGTATTTGTATTTAATAAATTTCAGAAAAAGAATCATTATTATGATTTAGATTAGAAATAGAATTATTACGGTTGTTACCTATAGTAACAATTCCATAATCTTTTCGAGATAAAAGCTTAAGTTTCTGAGTGTGTATGACAATAAGTCGGTATAGTGTCTGGCAACACTGTGTATGACAAATTTGAAAAGTGGTGGGGGTGGCACGAAATATTTTGCATTCACACCCAAGATCCAACGCCAGCTCATTGACTCATTCAGAGTTTCTCGTTTCAGTTATCAACAACAATTTTTTCTTATTGATATTGAATTTTGAAACCAAGAGAAATTCCCCGTTTTTTGATTATATCAAAAAAAAATTATGACCGGCCGTGGTAAGGGAGTGAAGGGAATCAAGGGATTGGGTAAGGGAGGAGCGAAGCGTTATCGTCGCATTATACGCGACAATATTCGCGGTATAACGAAACCAACAATTCGTCGATTGGCACGTCGTGGCGGTGTGAAACGGATTTCGAATTTGGTGTACGAGGAGGTTCGTTGTGTTTTGAAATTGTTTCTGGAGAATGTGATTCTTGACGCTGTCACCTATACGGAGCACGACAAGAGGAAAACAGTCACCGCCATGGACGTTGTTTATGCACTCAAACGAAGAGGACGTCCGCTTTATGGTTTTGGAGATTAAAAATCAAAAATTACATCATGAGTGCCGAGTCATTGTCAGAGGATATAATCATTTCAATAACAATCGGCCCTTTTCAGGGCCACTACATTTTTTCGATATGTGTAAGAATTTACTTTTTGTTTTGGGACTTGTTTGTGAAAACTGTGAGAGGTGCGCGCTCAATCGAGCGCAAGGTGCTACTTAGGGATTATTCACATTATTATTATAATAATAATATTTATTTATTATTCACATTATTCACTTTAGGCAATTTTTTATATATATTACTTTCTCATAGAGGATGTTTTTATATATATATATATATATAATATATAATAATATAATATAATAGAAAATTAACAAATATACCATTCGAAAGATTATTAAATCCTACTATTAATTATACATAACTGGAAATTTTAATAATTTATACAAAGATTGCAGCAATGCTAACAAATTTGACAAAAAAATTTTAATAAAATTTTTTTTTTGAAATTTTTTCAAATTTAGTTTAAGACCAAAAGAGTACAAAAATCTTAATCGGATAGCGAGACATCATAGAGCATTTTCAGCGTTTAAACTAAAAAAATAATTAAAAATATAGCTATCGAATAATTAAACTTGACGACAAAAAAAAATTCGTTTTAATCATACTTCACAAAAACTGACAAAAATTTAAATTCCATAATTTTTATTTCTCTGACTTTTTCCCAATTTTCATCAAAAATATTTACTTCTTTCCTATCATACTGCTAATAAATTCAATTCCTTCAACGAATTTTCTCATTCATCAAAGAATTTCAATATTTTAGAAAAATAATTTAATTCTTGCGAAGAATTTTATGCGAATTCAAATTCAAATAATTGAATTTCTGAGAAAAATTCTAATATTTCTTAAAATAATTGAATTTCCAAGAAAAAATTTATTACTTTTAAAAATAATTGAATTCATGTGATGAATATTGTTATATTTATGAAAATAATGGAATTTTGCAAAGAATTTTATTAAAATGCCTCAAAATATAATTGAATTTTCGGGAATAATTTTGTTATTTATCTTTAATAATTGAATTCTTTCGAAGAATTATTTATGAAAATAATTGAATTCTTGGAAATAATTATTTATGAAAATAATTGAATTCTCGGAAAGAATTTTATTAAAATTTAAAAGAATAATTGAATTATTTCAAAAAATTTTAATTAAAATTGTATTTAAAATAAATGATTTCTTTTGAACAATTTTATTAATATATTTGACAATAATTAAATTCCTGTGAAGAATTCTAATATTTTTGCAAATAATAAATTGAATTCTTTAAAAGAATTTTAAAGAAAACGTTTTTTTAAATAATTGATTTTTTCGAGGCATTGGAAATTCAATTTTTAAGAATAATTACATTTTTTGATCAATTCTTGTAAAATTAAATATTAAAAATAATTGAAATAATGTGGAAAATTTTATTATTTATGAAAATAATTGAATAGTTGTAAAAAAAATTTTATTAAAATTTTTATAAATAATTGAATTTCTGTAAAAAAATTTTTATTTTTTAAAATAATTGAATTGTTTTGCGAAATTTTATGAATATACTATAGATATTGAAAATCATTGAATTGCAAAAAGTTTTTAAAAAGAATTCTATTAAAATTTTTCAAAATAATTGAATTCATAAAAAGCATTTTATTATTTATGGAAATTATTAATTTCTTGTGAAGAATTTTATTAAAATTTTTGAAAATAATTGAACTGTATATTCAACTTCTTAATTTATATAGTTTTGACTGTTAATTATTATTAATGATATATCATAAATTTTTTTACTTTGCTTTCCTTATTGCGATAAAATTATAAACAGTGAATATGGAATCAGCAGAATTTGTTTTCAAAAGTCAGCTCATTTTGAAATCCTGATATAAATTTTTCATTATACAAAGATTGAGAATATTCAAGTAAATATATAAAAATTAAAAATGACAATTAATTATCCAAAATTGTCCACCAATAAATAAATAAAGAAACAAAAATTAAGAAATAGAAATTAAATAATTTTTTTGGAACTAAAAATAAAAGTGAAAAAAATTATAATATATAATATATAACTTCAATTATTTATAATAATTTCTCAAAAGTTCTTCAAGAATTCAATTACTTAAATACAAAAATCTAATTTTTCGATTAAAATTCAATTTTTTCAAATATTTTGTCAAAAATTCTTCGAAATTTAAAAAATGTACAAAAAATTTAATTTTTAGATAAAAATTTAATTATTTTCAATAATAATTTCTCAAAAGTTCTTGGATAATTCAATTATTTAAATTGAAAAAATACTTTTTAATAAAAATTCTATTATTATTTTCAGTAATTTTCCGAAAATTTTTTGAGAATTTAATTATTATTTAAATGTACAAAAAATTTAATTATTTCTAATAATATCTTAAAAGTTTTACGAGAATTTAAACAATTTTTCTAAAGTTCTTCAAGAATTCAATTATTTAAATACAAAAATTCAATTTTTATTTAATAATTCAATTATTATCAACAATTTTCACAAAGTTCTTAGAGAATTTAATTATTTAATTTTTCATAATAAAAATTCAATTATTTAAATACAAAAATTGAATTATTTTGAATAATTTAAAAATAAAAATAATTCTATCTTTAGATATAAAATGAACGATAATAGTTTTTTATACATACCTATGTAATTTAAAAATTTCCAAACAATTGAAATTTGGTAAATTCTATTCAAAAAAATAATTGAATTTTTAAAAAATTTTAATTATTAATATAAACGCAATTTCTCCAAAATTTTAATTAATCTAAAATAAAATTCTAAGAATTATTTTTTCAAAAATATTTTAATATAATTTTTAAAAGCTAATTTTCATTAATTACCATTTTTGAATTTACACGTTGAAGATTTCTAATTAAAATTTTTGAGAAATCAATTATTTTCAAAATTTCCAATTAAAATTCTTTAAAAGTTCATTTTCAAAACTTTTTTATAAAACACTTTGAAAAAAATCAATTACTTTCAATTAAATTTTACGAAATTTCAATTTTTGAAACTCTTTTTTATTGTAAATTTTGAAAATTTATTTAGTATTTATAAAAATAGTTGAATTGTTTCGAAGAAATTATTAAAATTTTAGGAAATAATTGAATTTCATGAAAATATTTGAATCCTTCCGAGAAATTCAATTAAAGATGTTTTGAAAATAATTGAATTTCTGCAAAGAATTTTACTATTTATAAAAATAATTGAATTTCGGTGAAGAAGTTTACTATTTCTAAAAATAATTGAATTCCTGAATTCTTTGTTAAATTTTTTTTAAACAATTGAATTTCTGTGACGAATTTTATAAAATTCTTTTTAAATAATTGATATTTTTCGAAAAAATTTTTGAAATTTTTGATATTAAATAATTGAATTCCTGTGACAATTTTATTATTTCTGAAAATATTTGATTTATTTCGAAGAAATTTATTAAAAATCTTGTAAATTATTGAATTCCTGTGAAATTTTGCCAAGAATTTTAATAAAGTTTTTAAAAATAATTGAATTTCGAAGAAGAATTGTATTATTTATAAAGATAATTGAAATTTTGAGGAGAATTTTTAAAAAAATTTTGAACATAATTGAATTTTGGAGAAGAATTTTTTTTATTTTTAAAGATATAATTGAAATGACCAGAATTTTTTTAATTTTCGAATATAATTGAATTTCTGCAAAAAAATTTGATTACTTTTGAAAATAATTGAATTTCTGAAATTATTTCTAACTTTTCCAAAATTCAATTTTTTTTAGTATTTTTAACAAAAATTCTTTTATCAATCTAGTATTTTTGAAAATTGTAAAAGTGATTCATTAAATAATTTCTAAGTCTTTATTTTATGATAGTTCTTGTAAAATGAAGTTATGTAAAAAGAAATTATTGTCTGAAATAGAAAAATTTCAAGGTTTTGTATTAAAATTCGTGGTAATTTCATAGTTTACGAGGCAAACAAAAAAAAACATCAAAATTCAGAGTTTTTTCATGAATTTTTAAAATTCAATTTAAGTAATATAAAGTAATATAAAATTTCAAGATAAATGTAAGAACAAAAAATTTTCCAAACGTAATCGAGAAATAATTGGTGGCCCTGAAAAGGGCCGATTGATATAAAAAACTCTTTTCTAGCGAGAAAAAGTTTCATAAACTATTTTTATATATTAATATAGAAAAAAATAAATATTCATTTTTTGTATATTTTTTCTCCTCCTTCCACTATTTTTTTATTCTCCTTCTCCTTCTCTCTTGCTCCCGCTCTTTAGAAAAATGGATCTCTCTTCATTAAATGTATCAAAATTCGCGTGCATTCATCAAATGAAATATCAATTTTCTTCGCAATATTTTGCACAGTCATATTCTCCTGACTCTTCAGTATACTCCTCACTTGTAGAATTTTATTCATATAATCAGTGGCACTGATTTCATTTTCACTATCTTTATTCTCATCGTTACAAATAACAACGTCATCGTCATCGAAATCATTAACTCCATCGGGTGATTTTTTAATGCGATCCAAGTGTTTTTGGAAGATTTCAAAAATCCTCTTCTGCGGCAAATGATCATTGGGAAAGGCAATTTTTATCATTTTAAATGTTTCACTTGCGGAGAAATCATTTTCAAAACAAAATTTCACGCAAATATTCTGCTCTTTTTTCGTTAGACTCAACATTTTTGTACTGATATTTTTTTTCTTCTTTGCTGTTTACACTTTTTTTTTTATTTCTTTCGAAAGTTTTTAAGCGTTTTTAAGTTTTTTAATTAAAGTATTTTTAATATAAAATGTACGATATAATTTAATATACAAAAGTCCAATTCGAGATTCGGACTTCAACTGAAGGAGTTTTTATTGTTTCGAGTCTTTCGAGAAATATTATATGTTTACTAAAAGCTCGGTGTGTACAACGAGAAACGTTGGTCGAAGAAGAAGAAGAAGAAGAAGAAGAAGAGGGGAGGGGAGACGAGGTTCTATTTAGTGAAATGTAAACATCGAAATATTTTCAATATTCTCCCTTTTGTGACGTTATTTCTCTGACAATTTTCTTCCAGTGTTTAAATTTGCGAATGATTTAAATGAATTTAAAATTTAATATTTTTATATTGACTATTTTTTTATTTTTTTATTTCATTAAATCAAATTTAATTTATGAAATTAAATTCACATTAAATTAATAATTAATAATTGTTAAAACCAATTTATAACAAATAATAAATTTATAATAAATTTATTATTTATATTAAATTTATAATAAATTTATTATTTATATTAAATTTATAATAAATTTATTATTTATATTAAATTTATAATAAATTTATTATTTATATTAAATTTATAATAAATTTATAACAGATAATTAAAATTAATAATTTAATCATTTATTGTATATTGTATATGTAAATATAATTAATATAATTAATAATTATAATTAATATAATTAATAATTATAATTAATATAATTAATAATTATAATTAATATAATTAATAATTATAATTAATATAATTATAATTATAATTAATATAATTATTACTTTCAATGAAAAAAATTAATAAATTTGATTCAAATAATTATTTACTTGCATGAAATAAATGTTGTACTTAAATTAAACAAACAAATTCATTATTAGAAACAAATAGAATTTAATTGATTTAAATAAAAATTATAATTTTGATCAATTTCCCCTTTTCAGACTCTTCTCACTCGATTATTTTTACAAAAAGTTTTTTAAATAATTGAATTCTGTTTGGAATTTTTTTTTGAAAATTACTATTTTCTACTGATATTGAAAATCATTGAATTGCGAAAAGTTTTTAAAAATTATAAAATTTTACAAAGAAATCTATTAAAATTTTTGACAATAATAATTAAACGTTTTTGTGGTATTTTATTCAATTTTTTTTTTGAAAATAATTTAATTCTAAAAAAGCATTTTCTTATTTATGAAAATAATTGAATTTTTGCGAACAATTTTGTAGGAATTTTTTAAAAATAATTGAATTTGCAAGAAAAAATTTATTACTTTTAAAAATAATTGAATTTTTAAGAAAAAATTTTTTACTTCTAAAAATAATTGAATTTCCAAGAAGAAATTTATTATACTTTAAAAAATAATTGAATTCCTGTGATGAATATTGTTATTTATAAAAATAATTGAATTTTGCAAAGAATTTTATTAAAATGCCTCAAAGTAATTGAATTTTCGGGTATAATTTTGATATTTTCGACATAATTGAATTTTTTCGAAGAATTATTTATGTAAAGAATTGAATTCTTTGCAAGAATTTTATTAAAATCTAAAAGAATAATTCAATTATTTCAAAAAAAATTTAATTAAAATTGATTTTAAAATAATTGATTTTTTTCGAACAACAATTTTATTTAAAAAAAATTCGAAAATAATTGAAATCCTGCGATAAATTTTATTATTTATGAAAATAATTAAATTTTTGCGAAGAATTTAACAATTTAAGGAAAACAATTAAATTTCTTCAAAGAATTTTATTATTTATGAAAATAATTGAATTCTTCCGAAGAAAATAACTATTTATAAAAATAATTGATTTCTTTCGAACAATTTTATTAAAATATTTGAAAATAATTGAATTCCTGTGAAAAATTCTAATATTTTTAAAAATAATTGAATTCGTCTAAAGAATTTTAAAAAATCATTTTTTTAAATAATGGATTTTTTCGAGGAATTGAAATTAAATTTTTAAGAATAATTACATACTTTTCGAGCAATTCCTGTAAAATTTTATTAAAAATAATTGAAATCCTACGATAAATATTATTATTTATGAAAATAATTGAATAGTTGCAAAGAATTTTATTAAAATTTTTAAAAATAATTAAATTCCCGAGAAGAATTTTATTATTTATGAAAATAATTGAATTGTTTCTTAGAATTTTATCAAAAATTTTTTTAAAAAATTGAATTTTCATGAAAAATGCTATTATCAGTGAAAGTAATTAAATTATTGTGAAGAATTGTATAACAATTTTGTTAAATAATTGATTATTTATATAGAATTACACATTTTGTTATTTAATTAGTTATAAAGACTTATTTTCAGTTAAATTAATTAATTTTGAAAAGAAATGAAATAATAATTTTCCACTTTACTCCAAAACGATATTTTTTATAAAAAAACATTTTTTTTTTTATTTAAACAATTAATTTCAATATGTTGAAAAAAACTGTTATGGAATGGAATAATAATAAAAAAAAGTGAGAAAATAAATGTTTACGTAATTAGTAATTATTAAAAATCGATTTATAATTTTTGTCATTTTTCTATTGAAAGAAAAAAAAAAGATTTGAATAAATGTCAAATTGAATATAATTTGAATAAAATTAAAAAAAACCGATTTATCATTTTTGACGTTTCTGCAAAGTAATTATAAATATATCCAACACACGAAGTGCACTTATAATTAACAATGTTGCAAAAGTGAGTAAGAATTTTTATTCTTCTATTCAATATTGTATACATATAGCACATGATCACGTGAAAAACATTTTCTGCATGAAGTAATAATTTATATTTGCAGCGTAAATTTATCTATGAATTCAGTTTTCTTCGACTCATCGTAGGAGAAACAAGATGTGAATGTGAATTTTTTATTATTATTGTAATTGTTAATATTCTCGTTAAAATAATCGAAAATTAAATATTTTTCAAAAAAAATTTTCATTTGAATTTTGTTTATTAAAAAAAAATTATTGTAAAAATAAAAGAAAAGTAAACAAAAAATAGAGAATTGAACAAAAAAAAATGTTAAATAAATAAAAAGTAAGGAAAAATATTTAGAAAAAAGTTAAATAAATGAAAAAAGTAAATAAAAATAAGAAAAGTGAATAAAAATAAGAAAAGTGAATAAAAAAATAAAAAGTAGATAAAACTAAAAAGCAAAATAAAAAAATAAAATAAAAATAAGGATTGTAAAAAATAATAAGGAAATAAAATCCAAAAAAAAGTAATTTAAGGTCAGAAAAGTGAATAAAAACTGAAAAAATAAAATCAAAATACTGAAAAATAAAAAAGTGAACGAAAAATAAAGAAATAAAATTGAAAAACCGAATAAAAGCAGAAAAGTGAAAAAGAAAATTAAGAAATAAAATCGAAAAACTAAATAAAATAAGAAATTGAATATAAACAGTGAAATAAAATAAGAAACCTAAAAAGATACCAAAAGTGTTAACAAAAAAATAAATAAAAACAAAAAACTAAATAAAATAAGAAATTGAATAAAAACAGTGAAATAAAATAAAAAACCTAAAAAGATAACAAGTGTTAACAAAAAAAAAAAAAAAAAAAAAAAAAAACTAAACAAAATAAGAAAAGTGAATAAAAAATAAAAAAACAACAAATAATAAAGAAAAACAAGAAAAGAAAAGAAAAATAAAAAGAATAAAACTGAAAGAAGGAAAAAAAGAAAAAAATGGCAGTTTTATCAAACCTGTGGATACCGACAATAATCCTAATATTAACAACAATTCTAACAGCCTACATCTACATGACAAGAAAATTTAAACACTGGCGAAAAAAAGGAGTCATTGAAATGGAACCAAAACCATTTGTCGGTAATTTTGGCAAATGTTTATTAATGAAAATATCCCCTGGACAATATTTTAAAAAAATTTACGACTACGGCAAAGGCCTGCCGTACATTGGAATTTATTTATTCGATCGTCCAACGTTAGTCCTACGCGATCCAGAATTGATAAAACGAATTTTAATCAAGGATTTCAATTATTTCGCCGATCGCTATTCACGCGCTGCAATTAAGGATCAACTTGGGAATTCAAATTTGTTTATGATCAAAAATCCCGACTGGAAAACCGTGAGGTCAAAATTAACGCCAATTTTCACGTCGGGACGCTTGAAAAATATGTTTGTCCTCATGGAGGAAGTTGGGAAGGATCTTGATACTTATTTGGAGTCGCAATTAACGCAAGGTGAGTTTTTTTATAATTATTATTTTATTTTTTTTTTTAACGAATAAAATTCTCAACTTTTACTATTTTCAAAGTAAAAGTTATACTGACAGTAAATTCTTACACTATTATTGGCAATTTTTACTATTTTCCAAATTAAATAATTTTTTATATGAATTTAATAATTTTTTTAAAATTAATTTTTCCAATTTAACTTTTTTAAATGAAATCATTTTTCCTAATTAAAGAATTATCCAGATAATTTTTCAAAATTTTCCTAATTTTTCCTTATTAACTTTTCCGAATGAAATCATTTTTCCTAATTAAAGACTTTTCCAAGTTAATTTTTCCAAATGAAATCATTTTTCCTAATTAAAAAATTTTTCCAAGTTAATTTTTCCAATTAACTTTTCCAAAAGAAAGGATTTTTCCTAATATTTAATTTTTCTAAGTTTCCAACTTTACTTTTCCAAATACAATAACTTTTCCTAATTAACAAATTTTCCAAATTGAATTTTCCAAATTAATGAATTTTTCCAAGTTAACTATATTCCAAATAAAATCATTTTTCCAAGTTGACTTTTAAAAATGAAATAATTTTTCCTAATTAAAAAAATTTCATAATTTTTCACAATTACCTTTTCGAAATGAAATAAGTTTTCCTAAGTAAAGAGTTTTCAAGTTAATTTTTCATAATTTTTCCTAATTAACTTTTCCAAATACAATAATTTTTCCTAATTAACAAATTTTCCAAGTTGAATTTTCCTAATGAAATAATTTTTCCAAGTTAACTTTTCCAAATAAAATAATTTTTCCAATTTAAAAAATTGTCAAGTTAATTTTTCTAAATGAAATAATTTTTTCAAGTTAAAACTTTCCAAATGAAATAATTTTTCCTAATTAACAAATTTTCCAAGTTAATTATTATTCCAATTAACTTTTCCAAAAGAAATAAAGTTTCCTAATTCATTAAATTAAATGATTAATTTTTCCAATTAACTTTTCCAAATACAATAATTTTTCCTAATTAACAAATTTTCCGAGTTGAATTTTCCTAATTAAAAAATTTTTCCAAGTTAATTTTTCCAAATAAAATCATTTTTCTTACTTATAAAATTTTCAAGTTAGTTTTTCTAAATGAAATCATTTTTTCAAGTTCACTTTTCCAAATAAAATCATTTTTCCTATTTAAAAAATTGTCAAATTAATTTTTCTAAATGAAATAATTTTTCCTAATTAATTAATTTTTCCAAGTTAAAACTTTCCCAAATGAAATAATTTTTTCCTAATTAACAAATTTTCCTAATAAAATAATTTTTCCTAATTAACAAATTTTCCAAGTTAATTATATTATTGCAATTAACTGTTACAAAAGAAGTAATTTTTCCTAATTAACAAAATTTTCAAAATTAATTTTTTTTAAATTAAATAGTTGGAGGACGAATTTAGAGTCTTTTTTGTTATGTCTTCCGTCACTTCTAAGAATTACGAAAAACAAAATGGCGGCGGACAAATAAAAACATCTGATCCACTTGAAATCTTATAATTCGTCTAAATTCCAAATTAAACAGAATTAAACGACGATATTTTTTTAAAACAATTTTTCCCAATGGCAAGAATGTAAATTACTTATATTAATTAAATATTTTCCCCAAAATCAAATGATTAATTACACAAAAATAAAATAATTTGTCACGCACTCCAAAAAAAAGTTTCTTTCAAGCAAAACACAAATTTTCAGATTTGTTATTTTTTAGAGTGTAAATCGTAAAATAATGACGAATTGGGGACTTTACATTGTCTTTTGTTTTTTTTTTTCACTTCCTGGAAATTAAATAATTGTACAGTCCGGGACAAAAATATTATTATACGCCTATTTTTAAATTTAAAATCATAAATAATATGAATCACAGTAATTTTTAATGTAATATTTGTTTTTTTATAAAAATTAGAAAAAATTATTTCAAAATGGAGTAAAATTTACTCTAAAACTAAGAATATTTTCTCTAGCCAATTGATTTTTTTTTAATTTAAAAAAAAATTTAAAAAAAATCGTAAAACATTTGAATAATTTTTACAAAAAAATTTGGCGTTAATTTTGGTGTTAAAAATCGTTAATTTTAAATGAGTAAATTCTATCAATAGTATGTGGTAAATTTTGTTGAAAATTAGTAAAATATAAGATTTAAAAAAATACCCTTTTAACTTTAAATCTTTCTCGATTGTCTTAGAAAAATAACGAATAATAATAATAATAATAATAATCCGAAATAATAATATCAATAATAAGTATTATTACTTTTATTACTTTTATTATTTTTATTATTTTATTATTTTTATTATTTTTATTATTTTTATTATTTTTATTATTTTTATTATTTTTATTATTTTATTATTTTTATTATAACGATAATATTAAAAATAATAAAAAATAATAATATTGAAACGATTATTTAAAAATAATCATCACTAATAATTGGAATAAATAAACATTATGATAATTAGTATGTTATATAATACGTATAAATTAGTATAATTTAACGCTGCAATTAGAATATTTCAACGCAAATTTATTATCATTAAAAAAATGTAAATTGCATTTTTTTCTCGATATACGTTTGGAAAATCAAAGCATAATTTGTTGAGAAATATTCAAAGTTTAAAAAATCTATTTCACTAATGCAATTCATCGCTTATCATTAATGTACAAGATAACAGAAGTTGAACTATATTGAGTCAATATATTCTATTGAAAATGAAAATCATAATTATTTCTACTTATTTCCTCTTATTTCGACCCCTTTTTCCCTTTATAAAATTTCTATATGTATAATACAATTTTTATTTGTCGCTGAATGTTTATATGCAAGAAATTTTATTTTAATTATTTTTATATTAATTTTTTTGAAATATTATTAAAATTATTATTAATTTGTTTTTATTAATTTTAATTGAGTTTTAATTCATTTTAATTCATTTTAATTAATTTTAATTAAATTTAATTCATTTTAATTAAATTTAATTAATTTTAATTAATTTCAAATTATTTTAATTAATTTCAATTAATTTTAATTAATTTCAAATTATTTTAATTAATTTCAATTAATTTTAATTAATTTTAATTAATTTTAATTAATTTTAATTTAATTTTTATTTGACTGACATTCTGTTCAATAAAAATTCTCTATAGCAAAATGAAAAATTCGATAATAATTAAAATTCGTTAACGTAATGGAAATGTTGTCAAATAAAATTTCGATTATGAAAAAATTTTGTTTTACAGAAAATAGAAATTCGTTTTAAATGAAAATGATAGTAAATAAAAATTTGCAAAAAGAAATTTCGGTTAATGAAAATTTCTAACATATAAAATTCTGTCTTTCGAAAATAATTTTAAAAAATTGTTTTATGAAATATTATTATTTCATAAAAAATATAATATAAATATAAATAATAATATAAATAAAGAAAAAAAAATTTTTAAATCCTTAAAAATTGTTTTGACAGACAAAACATGTACCTTGGAAATGAAGGAAGTGTGCGCAAAATTCACCACCGATATGATTGGTACAACGGCGTATGGCTTAAAAGTGAACTCCCTCAACAATCCCGATGCGGAATTTCGTAAATGTGGAAAGGAAATATTCACATTCAGCCTGAGACGTTCCATTGAATTCGTAGTGATGTTCTTCTTTCCCGATTTAATTGATGTTTTTGGCTTTCAATTATTTGCCAAAGAAAGTACAAAATTCTTAAGGAATGTTTTTTGGGACATCATTAACGAACGCATTAAATCTGGTCAGAAGAGAAATGATCTTATCGATCTTCTTGTTGAATTAAAACGAAGTCAAGAGAATGAAAATGCATCACTTGATAAAAATACGTTTAGTGAGTAATATTCATTTATTGAACAAGCCACTTTAACATTTTGTCATTTTTTAAAAAACCCATTTAATTTTAGAAATCAAATTTTGAACTAAAGTATTTTTTTTGTTTAGAACAAATATAAAATTAATGTTATGTTGGTTTTAAACAAAAAAATACTTAAATTAAATGTTAAATATAAGTATTTTTTTGTTTAAAACAAAAAAAAATAAAAAACATAAAATTAATGTTATGTTGGTTTTAAGCAAAAAAATACTTAAATTAAATTTTAAACTTAAGTATTTTTCTGTTTAAAACCAACATAAAATTAATGTTATGTTGGTTTTAAGCAAAAAAATACTTAAATTAAATTTTAAACTTTTTTTTTTTGTTCAAAACAAATATAAAATTAATTTTATGTTGGTTCTAAACAGAAAAATACTTGAGTTTAAAATTTAATTTCCAAAATTAAAAGGGTGATAATCAATTTCAGCTTCATAATAAAATTAAAAAAAAACAATTTTGATACTAAAATAGTAAATTTTTACAATTTACAACAGAATTTGATGGTGATAACTTAGTAGCACAAGCTGCTGTCTTTTTTACCGGAGGATTTGAAACATCATCGACAACGATGTCATTTGCATTATATGAATTGGCTGTTAATACCGAAGTGCAAAATAAATTGAGATTCGAAATCGAAGAAGCACTACAGGAAAATGATGGAAAAATAACATACGAAATGGTAATACTATTAAAATTTTTCCTTATGTATCTTTATAAAGCTAAAAAAAACCATCTATCTATATTAACAAAATCAGACTTCTGTCTGTACATTGCTCCAAGATTGAAAATTTTTACATATTTTTTCGTTTTGAGACATTAGAATTCGAAAAATGTACAAAAAAAAAATTTCTGTCTGTCTGTATGCAAAACTTTGTTTGCGCATCAATATTGAAAACGGTTTAACCAATTAAAGTGAAACTTGACAGTCTATTAGGTATTAAGGTCATGTTATTCAGTGGTCACGTGTTCCCATAGTAAAGTATATGGGGCACGTGACCACTGAATAACATGACCTTAACGTAACTTAAAATCATAGCCTTATCCGATTAAAAAATATTAACTTGAACGAAAGTTATGACATTTTTCCAAAAAATTCGAAAAATCAAAAGAATGCAAATTTTTTATTTTTTGTAAAATGAATGCAAAACTATCCTTAGCTAACTTTTTCAGATAAATACAACCCATTTCAACAATGAAATTTTTAAAAAATACGTATTTTGAAATTCTTTTCGTTTTTTTAGATCAACTTTTTTCTAAAAATGTAGTGATTCTTAATTTTTAAGCAAGCTTTTCAGGAAAAGTTATTAAAGTTTTTTATTTAAAGACCAGTATGTAAAGTAAGAAATTTGCTACATTAGAAAAAAATATTGTTTCAATATTCAGTTTTTAAAATCAACAAAGTTATGCACGAGTTAACAAAAAAATGTTCATAAGAATTGAATGTATCACTGCTCCTCAAAGGGTTAAATATTGATTAATTCTTGCATCAAGTTGGTGTTGATATTTTCTGATTAATTAATTAATTTGTATTTTTGGCAATTCTAATTTAGATTTTATCATAAAAATAGAAAAAATTAGTAATTTAAAATCTAAAATTTAAAAGTTCATATATTTTTATACATATATAGAAATGAAAATATTGATACCTAATAATTATTTTCATTCTACTTCTCCAGTAGCACGTAATGTTGCAGTAACATTGGCAACATTAAATTTTTGATAATTTTTGATAATTTTAGATTTTTTACGAAAGGGTGGATGTTTTTAAATAAATAAAGTATTTTTGAAGAGCATTAAAATAATGAAGTTAAATGCCACAAAAGAGAAGAAAAAACGTTGAATTTTAAGAAATTCGGTTTTTTTGGATTTTTGATAATTTTTGATAATTTTAGATTTTTTACTAAAAATTGGAGACTTTTAAATACTTAAGGTATAAGAGCCCAAAAATAATGAAGCTAAATGCCATAAAAAAGAAGAAAAAATGTTGAATTTTAAAAAATTCGGTTTTTGGATTTTGGTTAATTTTTGATAATTTTAGATTTTTTACTAAAAATTGGAAACTTTTAAATAATTAAAGTATTTTTCAAAAGCACAAAAATATTGAAGCCAAATGCCATAAAAAACAAGAAAAAATGTTGAATTTTAAGAAACTGGGTTTTTTGGATTTTTGATAATTTTTGATAATTTTTGATAATTTTTGATAATTTTAAATTTTTTACCAAAGGGTGGAGACTATTAAAAAAGTAAAGTATTTTCGAAGAGCCCAAAAATAATGAAGCTAAATGCCATAAAAAAGATGAAAAAATATCGAATTTTAAGAAATTCGGTTTTTTGGATTCTAAAAATCGAAAAATCGAAAATTCTATTAAAATTTTTGACAATAATTGAATGTCTGTGTGACACTTTATTAATTTTTTTTGAAAATAATTGAATTCCTAAAAAGCATTTTATTATTTTATGAAAATAATTGAATGTCTTCGTAGAATTGTAACAAAAACTTTTTTTCAATAATTAAATTTTGTGACAAGTTTTATGAATCTAGTAAATAGTAATTTAAAAAAACCAGTTTTTTTAAATAATTGATTTTTTCAAGGATTTAAAATTAAATTTTTAAGAAAAATTTCATTTTTTGATCAATTCCTGTAAAATTTTATTTAAAAATAATTGAAATCTTGCGTTGAATGTTATTATTCATTAAAGAATTTAAATATTTAAATAATTGAATTCTTGTAGTGGAAAACTTTATTCGTGAAAATAATTGAACTTTTCGTTTAATTAATTTAAAATAGTATTAAAAATAATTGAAATTCTTCGATGAGTTTTATTATTTATGGAAATAATAGAATTCTTATTTCGAATTTTATCAAAAATTTTTTTAAAAAATTGAATTTTTACGAAAAATGTGAAAATGATTGAATTATTGTGAAAAATTGTATAAAAATTTTGTTAAATAATTGATTTTTTCGAATTTTTTTTTGAAAATTCTATTCTAAATTAATGTCAAATAAAATAAAAATTAAGGTCCGGAAAGCATTCTACGTTATTCTAAATTAATTGAATTCATGTGGAAATTTTATTATTTATGAAAATAATTGAATTTTTGATGAAATCTATTTTTTAAAAATTTGAATTCTTTTGCGAATTTTCATGATGAAAATACTAGATATTGAAAATAATTGATTTTCGAATATTTTTTGAAAATAATTGAATCGTTATTTCGATTATTTCGTTATCGTTAATTTGATCCAAAATTGAAAAATATAAACTTTTCTGTTTTTGTATGCGGGGACCGTTTTTAAATACATTTATCTCGAACTGTCGTTTTTAAGAATAAGAATATTATATGCATTTCAGGTGACGACCCTACCGTATTTGGATATGGTCCTATCGGAAACAATGCGTTTGTATCCAATTCTACCCTATCTCGACAGAGTTGCTCTGAAGGACTATAAAATACCGGAGACAAATTTGGAAATTGAGAAAGGAACGGTAATGCTTGTACCAATGCTTGGACTACATTATGATGAACAATACTTTTCCCATCCGAATGTCTATGATCCTGAACGATTTTCCGAGGAGAACAAAAAATCCCTAACACCCTGTGTCTACATGCCATTTGGCGAAGGACCTCACATATGCATTGGTAATAATCTACATCATTAAAAATTTAAAAAAACAAATTAAAATTAAAAATTAAAAATATAAGAAAAAACAGCTTTTATTTTAAAAATGAAAGAATAAAATAAAAGATTCTTGTAGCTTCCCTACAAGAATCGAATCAAGTTGCTTCGCAACACTTTTGACACCTTTTATGTCTCAATTTATTATTGTCCTTAGAAAAATTGTGCTAAGAATTGGGTATTGTTTAGTTAATTTATGTATAGCAGGGGTCGAATAAAACGACGGTTAGAATTTTACGATCGTGGTTATACTATCCGGTCGCTCATAAATATTGCTAATTATACTAAAATACCACAAAAAGTGACATATTTCCAAAATTAGAAATTTGGAAAGTAGTCTTTTGAAGTCAATAAAATTTTTTAATGTTGTTTTGGTAAAACCCAGAAACAGATCAATTCGATCTGAATTTATAAAATGAATTTGCAATATTGATAGAAATTATAAACCTACATATGAAAGAAAAGAAGAATAAAGACTCACCAATCTTGTTGATACCGTAGTGTAATTTCCAGGACTTCCTTCAAGTTTTGGAACTGCTTAATTAGCTTCTTTGATATTAATTACAAGCCACTGAGTGTTCGGCCTGAAAAGAAAAAAACGAAAGATTAGAAAATAAAAAACAAAATTTACTATTAATTAGTAATTAATAGTAATTTAATTATTACAATTAAAATAACAGAATAAAAAGCAGATTTCAGAATGTTTTGCATTTAAATGAAGTACATACTATTCTCTGTTATTTTTTTATAAAAAATAACCACATATTCTTAATATTTACTCTCTAAATTTAAATTAGTTAAAAATACCTAGTTTCATTGTAAAGAGTGAGTTATTAATAATTTACTAATTAAATAGTAAAAACTAACTAATTATTAATACTTTTGGGTAATGGCAAAATAATATAAATAATATTGAAATTGGTAACTAAATTAAATAAGTCAAATTTAACTATCAATGACGTTATTTATATTTACTAATAGTTAGAAATTTCCTGCGGATAATTAGTTATGTTAAACTAACTGCTGATGCAAAAAATCATTGTAATATTAATTTTATCATTCTTTTCTATTCTTTAGGTCAACGTCTTGGATTACTGCAATCAAAATTAGGAATTGTTCATATTCTTTCAAAATATGAAGTCTCAGTCAATAAGAAGACACCGATTCCAGTAAAATTAGATCCAAAGGCATTTTTAACATCGTCAATAGGTGGCATTTACCTCGACTTGAAGAAAATTTAACAACTAAAATGTATAAGAGACATAAAATATATAAACTAATTTTTCTGGACAAAACTACTTTATAATAACTTATACAGTTAATATTAGCAATTTTGTATTTTTTAAATTTGATGTCAGATTTGAAATATGATTTTCAATTTGACCCTAAAAACCCTACGATTCATGATTCCGAAGCCAGGCCTCGGATCGACTTTAAGGCGCAAAAAAAGTCGTTCTAGTCGATTTAAAATAGAAAAAAAGTCAAAAAAGTCGTTTATTTAATTCAGTGTCGTGACAAAAATTTTATTTTTTATTTTTCTGATCTCTCACTGATTTCTAAATTTAATTATTCAAAACTTGAATAATTCGTTAAATAAATATTTAAATACTTCTTGTTTGGTTTTATACGAGAATAAAATTTTCAAAAATTCTACTTTAAACCTTCTGAAATTTAATAACTTGTAAAAATTACAACTTTAATTCTCTTAAAATTCAATTAATTTCTACAACTTTTAATCAAACTTCTTCTCGAAATCAATTTATTTTTAATAATTTTCCGAAACTTCTTAGAAAATTCAATTATTTAAATACAAAAATTCAGTTTTTTATAATGATTCTAAGTGTCCATGTTTTTTAAGTTATTAATTAATTTTCAAAAAATTATAATAAAGAAATTCTTAGAATTAATTTTTCAAACATTTTTTTAAAATAATTTATGAACGATAATAGTTTTTTATTCATATGCAATTTAAAAATTTCCAAACAATTGAAATTTGGTAAATTCTATTGAAAAAAATAATTGAATTTTTAAAGAATTTTCATTATTAATATAAACGTGATTTCTTCGAAACTTTAATTAATCCAAAAATATTAAATTGGTCAAAAATTTAAATTTATAATAAGTATCAAAAACTCAAAAAACCGAATTTCTTAAAATTCAACATTTTTTCTTCTTTTTTATGGCAATTAGCTTCATTATTTTTGGGCTCTTTAAAAACAATTTACTTATCTAATAGTTCCAACCCTTTGGTAAAAAATCTAAAAATATCAAAAATTCAAAAAACCGAATTTCTTAAAATTTAACATTTTTTTTTTGTTTTTTATTGCATTTAGCTTCAATATTTTTAGGCTCTTCAAAAACACTTTACTTATTTAATAGTCTCAACCCATTGGTAAAAAATCAAAAATTATTTAAAATTATCAAAAATTCGAAAAACCGAATTTCTTAAAATTCAACATTTTTTCTTCTTTTTTAGGGCATTTAGCTTCATTATTTTTGGGCTCTTCAAAAAAAATTTACTTAATTAATAGTCTTCACCCTTTGGTTAAAAATTTTAAATTATTAAAAATTATCAAAAACTCGAAAACCCAATTTTTTTAAAATTCAACATTTTTTCTTCTTTTTTAGGGCATTTAGCTTCATTCTTTTTGTGCTCTTCAAAAGCACTTTACTTATTTCATAGTCTCCAACCTTTGGTAAAAAATTTAAATATTTTCAAAAATTTGAATAACCGAATTTTAAAATACAACATTTTTTATTAAAAATTTTGAACATGATTGTTATATGTAAAAATAATTGTAAAAAATTAAAATTTTTTTTGTATGTATTTGAATTTTTGGAAATTTGTATTTGAAGATATTGAAAATAATTGAATTTTAAAAAATTAGAACACAAAAATTCTAAGAATTATTTTTTTCAAAAATATTTTAATATCATTTTTAAAAACTAATTTTCATTAATTACCATTTTTTAATTTTCACTTGAAGATTTTTCATTAAAACTTTTGAGAAACAAATTATTTTCAAAATTTGCAATTAAAATTCTTTTAAAGTTAATTTTCAAAAATTTCTTATAAAACACTTCGAAAAAAATCAATTATTTTCAAATAAATTTTACGAAATTTCAATTATTGAAACTCTTTTTTATTGCAAGTTTTGAAAATTTATTTAGTATTTATAAAAATAGTTGAATTATTTCGAAGAAATTTTTAAAATTTTAGGAAATAATTGAATTTTATGAAAATATTTGAATTCTTCGGAGAAATTCAATTAAAGATGTTTTGAAAATAATTGAATTCCTGCAAAGAATTTTACTATTTATAAAAATAATTGAATTCTTGCGAAGAATTTTACTATTTATAAAAATAATTGAATTGTTTCAAAGGATTTATTAAGATTTTAGAAAATAATTGAATTTATTCGAAATATATTTAAAAATTTCTTTCAAAATTGAATTCTTCCGAGGAATTCAATTAAAGTTGAATTTAATTTCAATTAATTTCAATATTTGTCATTAAAATTCTTCTAAAGTTGATTTTCAAAAATTGTTCTAAAACACTTTGAAAAAAATAAATTATTTTCAATTAAATTTTACAAAATTTCAATTATTGAAACTCTTTTTAATTGTAAATTTCGAAAATTTAATTAAATTCTTAATTAAATTTAATTAAATTAAAATATTGCAATATTTGTAAGAAAAGTCGAAATTTTTTTAAATAAGTCGAATTTTTTTGAAAATAATCGAAAAATTAATAATAATATTGATTTTAGGGGGAGAATTTTGTTGGTTATCTTAAATAAGAATATAGAAATGCTATGAAAAACTAGTCAGATCTCATTTCCCATTGTTCCGTAATTGTAAAATTACTTGTTTCATCAAAAATAAATAAAGAATTAATAACAGAAAAATAATTAATTAATATTAAATAAATTATTTATCAATAAATCGCTTAATAGAAAACAAATGATTAATTAATAAATTAATAGTAAATAAATGACCAATTAATATTTTAATAGAAAAGAAATAATCAATTAGTAAATTAATCGTAAATAAATAATAAATTAACAGCAATTAGAAAATTAATTAAAAAATTAATAGTAAATAAATACTTGATAATATATAAAATAATACTAAATTGATAATTATAAAAGAACCATTAGTTACCACGTGGAAAAACTTCCTCTTCCTAAAAAAGAATTTCATGAATTTGGCCTTGAGGTTAAACTAGAAATTGCTGGGAGAAAAAGAAACAAAATATATAGCAGAGCTCCTTCCTTTTCCCGTTTTCCTTCCTTTTTCCTTTTCTTCTTCCAAGTCGATTCCGCTTGACAGACTTTACACTCGCTTCAGAATGCATTGCTAAAAAAATTGAAGAGAGCGACAATAGTTCCACCTTCATTGACTCTCCAAACAGGAATTGACAGGAATGAGCCTGAGCTCCGCAAACGCGCCGTATTTACGTACCACGTCGGGCGTGAGCGAGAGAAGGGGAACCCCTCTCTGATTGGTCGACTCGGCCAGTGAGAACGCCCGCCAATCAGAGTCGCGCTCGCTCGAAAGCACGCGACGTAAATACCGCGACTCAACAAATTTCTCGTCACAATCGCGACAAACTGCGACGAATCTCGTATAATTCGCTGCTTCGTAAAATTGTGAATTATTGCAATAAGAAATAAGTTAGTTATCTATTTTAACACAAAATGTCCGGACGCGGTAAAGGTGGTAAAGTGAAGGGAAAATCAAAGACACGTTCGAATAGAGCTGGCCTTCAATTTCCAGTGGGTCGTATTCATCGTCTATTGAGAAAAGGAAATTACGCCGAACGTGTTGGAGCCGGTGCGCCAGTTTATTTGGCAGCTGTCATGGAATATTTAGCGGCCGAAGTTTTGGAATTGGCCGGCAATGCTGCGCGTGACAATAAAAAAACAAGAATAATCCCTCGTCATCTACAACTCGCCATTCGAAACGACGAGGAATTGAATAAATTACTTTCCGGTGTGACAATTGCCCAGGGTGGTGTTCTACCGAACATTCAAGCAGTTCTCCTACCAAAGAAGACCGAAAAGAAGACTTAAATTATTTCCCTCTTTTTTTTCTTGATACTAAATCGGCCCTTTTCAGGGCCAACGATTATTTTTCGCGTGGGAATTAATAATTGATTCTTAGCAATTTTTTTGTTTACAGAAAAGAAATTTTTTTGTTATTGATCCTTGGAAACTTCGTAAATTAAAAGTCTCTAGATTTTAGGGAATTTTGAAAACAGAAGACCGAAGGTAAATTATTAACAGTCGGTAAGTTATCTGTTATCGCAGCGGTAACTATCATTCCCTAACGGCAAAGAGAAATTTGTGTGTCCAACAGGTATTTAATATTATTAGGTACTAATTTTTCCTTTTTTAAAATTTAAAAACAATCTTCTTTCTTAACCTTAAATTTTAACAACTACCAAACTTTTCCTTTAAACAAAGATTGGCAATCACGTAAATAATTTAGAATAGAAGTGAGATAAAAAAAAGTGGAATAGTAATTAACCTACTTGCCTGGACGTAGAGAGAAAAATCAACCTACAGGGGCAGTATTGAATTCTTTTCTTTTTTTATTTTTTAATACCAAATTAGAGAATTCAATTATTTTCATAAATAATAAAACTCATTGCAAAATTTCAAATAAATTTTATTACAATTTTAATTAAATTTCTCGAAAAATGTAATTATTCTTAATTTAATTAAAATTCGTCAAATAAATTCAATTTTAAGAAACATGCAATTATTCCATTATTTTTATAAATAGTAAAATTCTTTGCAGGAATTCAATTATTTTCAAAACATCTTTAATTGAATTTCTCGGAAGAATTCAAATATTTTCATAAAATTCATGTATTTTCTAAAATTTAAATAATTTCTTCGAAACAATTCAACTATTTTTATAAATAGTAAATAAATTTTCAAAATTTACAATAAAAAAGAGTTTCAATAATTGAAATTTTGTAAAATTTAATTGAAAATAATTGATTTTTTTCAAAGTGTTTTATAAGAAATTTTTGAAAATCAACTTTTAAAAAATTCTAATTGTAAATTTTGAGAATAATTAATTTCTCAAAAATTTTAATGAAAAATCTTCAAGGGAAAATTTAAAAATGGTAAATAATGAAAATTAGCTTTTAAAAATTATATTAAAATATTTTTGAAAAAAATAATTTTTCGAATTTTTGTATTCTAATTTTTTAAAATTCAATTATTTTCAATATATACAAATACAAATTTCCAAAAATTCAAATACATACAAAAAGAAATTAAAATTTTTTACAATTATTTTTACATATAACAATCATGTTCAAAGTTTTTAATCAAAATTCTTGAAAAAATGATTTTTTTTAAAATTATACAAAAATTCTTTGAAGAAATTCAATTCTTTTCGAACAAAGTAAATTAAAATTTGTTGAAATTTACTTTTTTTTGATTAATTAAAATTGAGAAATCACGTCTATATTATAATACTTAAAATTCTTTCAAAATTCAATTATTCTTTTGAATAGAATTTAACAAATTTCAATTATTTGGAAATGTTTAAATTGCATATGAATAAAAAACTATTATCGTTCATAAATTATTTTTGATAAATTTTCGAAAAATTAATTTTAAGAATTACTTTATTATAATTTTTTGAAAATTAATTAATAACTTAAAAAACATGGACTTAGAATCATTATAAAAAACTGAATGTTTGTATTTAAATAATTGAATTCTCTAAGAAGTTTCGGAAAATTATTAAAAATAAATTGATTTCGAGAAGAAGTTTGATTAAAAGTTGTAGAAAATAATTGAATTTTAAGAGAATAAAAGTTGTAATTTTTTGAAGTTATTAAATTTCAGAAGGTTTTTAATAGAATTTTTGAAAATTTTATTCCCGTATAAAATCAAACAAGAAGTATTTAAATATTTATTTAACGAAGTTATTCAAGTTTTGAATAATTAAATTTAGAAATCAGTGAAAGATGAGAAGAATAAAAAATACAATTTTTGTGACGACACTGAATTAAATATACGACTTTTTCAATTTTTTTTTCGCCCAAAATTTCCTTTATACAATAATATTAAATTTGTAATGATTTGTTTATTCACAATTTCTTTATAAGTTTTAATTATAATTATAACTTTTAATAACTATAGACAAATCTTAAAGAATTATTTTTTAATAATAAATTTATCTACTCTCTAAATCTGAATTAGTGCGGATTCGTTTACCAATTTGAATTATAGTAACATTTTTTACTAATTTTTAGTAGTTTTTTTTACTAATTGCTAGTAGAAAATTACTAATTCAATTAGTAGAACGTATTTTTTACTATTTCAAATTAGTAAATTTTCTACTAATAATTAGTAAAAAACTACTAAAAAATAGTAAAAACAGTTACTTATTCAATTGGTAAACGAATCCGCATTATTTTATTAGTAGAAAACTACTAATTCAGATTTAGAGTGTAAAAAATAATTATAATAATAATAATATTTCCTCTATGAGGAAGTAATAATAATAATACTATAATATAATAATATATATAATATATAATATAATAATAATAATATATATAATATATAATAATGATATAATAATTATAATAATTATATACGTTGCGCTTTGATTCGGTTGCGGATGTTCATCAACCTCGTGCGGTTATCCTTTGGTTGGAGGGACAATTTACCATAATTGTACCCAGGAAAGTCACTAGCCACGTGATAATTAAAAGTCACTAGAATTAGGAGCAACGTTGAGGAACATAAGTCCCCACAAATTGACCATAGATGCGAGGTCTATTGGCCAATCCCCACACTGACGCCTGCACGCCGCGAGGCGACCGAAGGTAAAAAAATATCAACAGTCGGTAAGTTATCGACAGTTGATACTCCGCCATCTGTTTCGAACGGTAGAAACTAGAATTTTTTCTAATCTTTGTTTTCATTCTTCTCGACACGACTTTTCATACGTATTTGAGGTTAAGATTAGAAAACTAAAAATAAACTTATTGCTCTTGTTAAAAAAAATGTTCTAATAGTCGGGAAATCGAAAAAATGGACATATTTCGCTATCGTAAATTTTTCATTTACATTCTGACATTTCTTGCGTACGCCTGGTCTGGTTATGGAGCGGGACTATTGTCAAATTTACGAGACGCTGTTCTAGCCACGGAATCAATATTTGAGGATTTTTTCGAAAATGCCATAACAGTGGCACGTAAAATCAAAGACATTCACGAGGTGTTCGACGCGGCTGTTGAGGAAACGTGTGTCTTTCAATGTCCAACAGGTATTTTAACTCTTTATTTTTAAATTGAAAATAAAACTCTTTCTTAAATCTTACATTTAAATTTTTAACTATAACCTAAAATATTCCGTTTCTTTCTCTTAATAAAAACGAAAAATTACTTTCCTTTAAAAAATGAACCGCATGAAAATATAATTGAAATAAAATAATTTTTAAAAATTGTATTTTAATATTGAAGTAAAATATACTTATATATTTAAATATAAATAGTAAAATAATAATGAAAATAATAAACAAACGTGGTGTGTTTACATTAAGCCGCTTTCACAAGGTTCGAAGGGAAAAATGTTTAAAGAGCAACATGTGACTTTCCGATTGGCTGATGTATATTTCTCTTGACCAATCGGATCGCTCACATGCGGTTTTTTGGACTTTTTGCCAACTTCAGAGTGTTACGACGTAAACAAAAATTAGCAATCACCCAAAAAGACCTAAATATTTAAATTAAGTGCAATTTTTTTGAAATTTCACAGGAATTTCTCCGGTGCCGGACAAAAATCACGTTCCAAAAAGTGATGGTTGCGGATCGTTGGGAATAGAAGTGAGTTAAAAAAAGGGGCAATAGTAATTAACCTATTTGCCTGCACGTAGAGAGAAAAATCAACCTACAGGGGCAATATCGAATTCTTTTCTTATTTTTAATTTTTTAAATTTATTTAATAACAAATTTTACTTTCAAAAATACGTTACTTTCGAAATTTGCTCAGTAGAATCGAATCTTGTGATTAATTTCAATCGAAAAAGCAATTAATTTGTGTTAATTTATTTTGTTCTCTTATTTTAAATTTGAATTTAACAAAATTGTTCAAAAATGCAATAAAAGAAATAATTTTTTTCCTCCTAAAATATTGCAAAAAAAGAACAAAAATTATGGAAAAATTTAAAACATAGAAAAACAAAAATTATAAAAAATAGATAGAAAACAAGAAATTAAGAAAAAAAATACAAAAAAAGAAAAATGTGAGAAAAAAAATTTAAAAGAAAATATAATAAATAAAGAAAAGTACAATAAATTGAAGAGAGACAAATTTAAATTTACAAAGAAAATACAAAAATAAAAAAAAATACATAAATGAAACCAGAAAATATAAAATAAAATAAAAAATACATAAAAATACAATAAATTCAAAGAAAAAAATTAAATTTTTAAATCAAAATTATTAAATTAAATTAAATAATTTTTCTAAATTTCCTTTGTCAATTAAAATAATTTTCACCAATTAAAGAATTTTCAAATTAATTTTTCTCAATTAAAGAATTTTAAAAATTAATTTTTCCAAATTAAATAATTTTTAAAAGTTAACTTTTCCAAATAAACCAATTTTGATTTTAAAAATTATAGTCTCAAATTCTTTAAAACGATTTAATTATTTTCAAAAAATATTCGAAATTCAATTATTTTCAATATCTACTATTTTCATCAAATTTCGCAAAGGAATTCAATTATTTAAGCAAAAATTGATCAAATTCATTCAAAATTCAATTATTTTCAAATAATATTAAGTAAGTATATTAATATTTTTATTTCAAATAATAAAATTTTTCTCAAGAATTCAATTATTTTTGAAAATTTTAAATAAAATTTTACAGAAATTAACAGAAAAATTTATTTTCAATTCCTCGAAAAAATCAATTATTTAAAAAAAAATATTTTTTAAAAATTCTTTGAAAAAAATCAATTATGTTGATAAATAACAAAATTATTCGGGAAAATTCAATTATTTTGAGGCATTTTAATAAAATTCTTTGGAAAATTCAATTATTTTCATAAATAACAATATTCATCACAACAATTCAATTATTTTTAAAAATAATAAAATTTTTTTTTGAAAATTCAATTATTTTGAAAAATTTAAATAAAATCTTTTTCAAGAATTCAATTATTTTCATAAAAAAACAAAAATTTTCACAGAAATTCAATTCTTTCTAAATATTTTAATAAAATTTTTCGCAATAATTCAATTATTTCCATAAATAATAAAATTATTCTTAGGAATTTAATTATTTTTGAAAATTTTTATTAAATTTCTTACCAACTATTCAATTATTTTCATAAATAAAAAAAAGATAATTGAAATTGTGAGAATTTAAAAAAAAAATTTTTGAAAATAATTGAATTTCTGCGAAGAATTTTATTACTTTTGAAGTTAATTGAATTTTGCAAAGAATTTTATCAGAACTTTTGAAAATAATTAAATTTTTAGGATGAATTTTATTATTTATGAAAATAAATAAAATTTTGACGAGAAATTAAAAAAAAAATTTTGAAAATAATAGAATTTCTAGGATGAATTTTTTTATTTATAAAGATAATTGAAATTTTGAACAAATTTTTTTTAAAAATGTTTAAAAGTAATTGAATTTTGCAGAAGAATTTTGATATTTATAAAAATAATTGAAATTTTGAGGAGAATTTAAAAAAAAAATTTTGAAAATAATTGAATTTCTGCGAAGAATTTTCTTACTTTTTGAAGATAATTGAATTTTGCAAAGAATTTTATCAGAAATTTTGAAAATAATTAAATTTCCATGATGAATTTTTTATTATTAATAAAATTTTGACGAGAAATTAAAAAAAAAATTTTGAATATAATTGAATTTTTGCGAAGAATTTTATTACTTTTGAAAATAATTGAATTTCAAAGAAGAATGTTATTATTTATAAAGAGAATTGAAATTTTGACACGAATTTTATTAAAAATTTTTTTTTAATAATTGAATTTCGGAGAAGAATTTTATTAAAATTTTTTGTAAATAATTGAATTTCGGAGAAGAATTTTATTAAAAATTTTTCTAAATAATTGAATTTCAAAAAAAAATTTTATTATACTTTTGAAAATAATTGTATTTTAGAGAAGAATTTTATTAAAATTTTTGTAAATAATTGAATTTCTCAGAAGAATTTTATTATTTATAAAAATAATTGATATTTTAAAGAGAATTTTTTAAAAAAATGTTAAAAATCAGAAATTAAAATTTTGCTATAAATTTTATTAAATTTTATTCCAGATTGTTTGATATCAAAAGAATGTGTTGTCGAGAAATGTAATTTTTTTTTCAATTTTGACAATTTCTTGTTTCCTTTTTCGTCGTTTTTTCTAAAATTAATTAATTTCTTTTTTTTTTTGTAAATTTTTGCAGATCAGTCAAGAATATCTTCCGCTGGCGGAAATGACAAAATGCTGCGATTCACACGACATTTGCTATGACACGTGCAATTTGGACAAGGAAAAATGTGATTTAGACTTTAAACGTTGTTTATATAAATATTGCGATGGCTATGACTCAACTGGTCCATCGATTGTGAATGCATGTAAAGCGGCGGCGAAAATGCTTTACACCGGAACAACAACGCTCGGCTGTAAAAGTTACATGGATGCGCAAAAAAATGCCTGCTACTGCGGCGACGATTCTAAATGGAGTAAAAATTCGAGGAAGAAACCAAAGCGAGCCACACACTCTGGTGGCGAATTGTAAAAAAAAGACAAAAATTCTTTAAAAAAAAAAATTCTTTTTTAATTCTTTAAAATTCTTTTTTTTTTAACAAATTTGACTGTGTTTTTGTGTATTTTTCGTTTTTGTTTTTAGATTTTAATTAATAATTAATAATTAACATCATCGTTGACTTTTGTTGTTTAGGATAGAAAGAAATTGTAAATATTTGTAAATTAAGATTTAGCTTTGTATAAAAAATTAAAACCTAAAATTTACACGTGGATTTTAATAATTAAGATTTAATTAATAAATTTATTTTATTCATTTATTTTTATTTTATAATTATTTATATTTAATTATTTTATAATTTATTTATTTATTAATAAATTAATTTTAATAATTTTAAGATTAAAATTTAATATTTAGTTCATGTAAAATTTAAGAATTTAAATTTAGAAATTAGGTTTAATAACATAAAGTGAGAAAATAAATTTTACAATTTAAAATTGAGAGAATTAATTTTAATATTTTATTTAGATATCAAAATTAATTAATTAGGATTTAGATGTAAAATTTAATGATTAAGATTCTTAAAAATATTTTTTGTACAAAGATTGAATCTCTATAAATATGAATAAATATATTTAATTTAAAATACGAATGTGAAAAAATGTAAAATAAACGTAAAATATACAATGAAAAATATATTTTTGAAATTAATAAATAAAATTAACCCAATTTGATAAAAAAAGAAATTCAATTAAAAAATTTTACTGAAATTAAAAATCAAATCGGAAATTTCACTGAAAGTAAAATTGAAATTAGAAAATTTTTATTTTTTAATTTTTTTAAAAAGAAAATTTTTATGAATTTATATTTAAAATTTGGATTAGAAAATTTAAAAGCAAAAAATGAATAAAGAAATTAAATTGCAAATAAATAAATTAATAATTAATAATTAATAATTAAAAAATTACAATAAATAAAATAAACATAAATAATTAAATTATAAATAAATACAAATATTAAAAATATTTTTATCCTCGAATTTTAATTGTGGTTATTAAAAAAAGAGAAACAAAAGAGTTTTTCAAAAACTGTCATTTTTCACTTAAAAGCAGAAATTTTTCTTCTTCTTCCAAATTTTAATAAAATTACCAAGTTACTTTCAAATAAATAATAAAAAAAAATTCGACAGTATTTTTTTCAAAATGGGAATCAATTTTTCATCCTCAAGTAGTCAGAAAAAAACCGAGAGGTAAGATTCACTGAAATTATAATTTTAAATCAATTCATAAATTTTTCTTATTTTTGGTTATAAATAATAAATTGAGAATTTCGACGAATGTGAAAATTTTTTTTTTCTCTAAAATTCTATAATAAATTCATTTATTTATTTATTTAAATTTATTCAATAGTTTTTGTGCATATTTTTATTTATTTATTTATATACAATTTTTTTATTACAAAAGTTTTCTTTTTGGTAAAAAATTGACACAATTATTTTTTATTTATTTATTTATTTTTTTTTATTGATAAACATTGGTATTAACAATATTTTTATTTTTTTAACTCTTGATTTTGATTATATTTTATTTTTAAAATTTTTTTCGAAAACTCCGTAAAAAATTTTCGAATAAAAATTTTTTTCATGACTTTTTATTTAGTCATTGATACAAATTTGTTGATAATTAAATTTATTCTAAAATTCTATACAAAATTTTAGTCAAAAATTTTTTTATTTGTTAATTTTCATGTATTTATTTATATAAATATTTTAATTACGATAATTTGTTCTAAAATTCTAAAAAAAAAATTATTTTTAAAAATTGTTATTTAATTTTTTATTTATTTTTCATAATTATATTTTAATTGAATAAACAAATTAATAATTACTTTATTATTATTATTTATTGAAATGGTTAATTATTAATTATTAATTAAATAATAAACTAAATAAATTTACGTTTATTTACCACATTTATTTCTTTTTCTTAAAATTAATCTGAGAAAAATGGATTTAAAAATTGAATTAAAAATATAAAGAAAAAATTAGAATAAATAAATTTTGGTAAATAAATGAAAAAATAGACTCGAAAAAAAAATAATTTTGAATAAGTGTAAATGAATAAATAAATAAATAAATTTTAATAAATTAAAATAAATAAACTCGAATAAAAAATATTTTCAATAAGTTTTGTTTTAAATTTAATTTAATTTCAAAAAAAATTTTTGAATAAGTTCAAATTTATTCATTAATTTACGCTTGTAAATAATAACCCGTTAAAGTTGTAAATAATAAATAAAGAAATAAATTTGAGTAAAAATTAATTAATTAATTAATTAATTTTTTAAATTAATTAATTAATTAATTAATTTTTTAAATTAATTAATTAATTAAAGTCAATAAATAATATTGAATAAATTTAAATAAATAAATTTTTTTTTCAATTATAAATAAAAGTGAAAATTTTTTTGGCAAATGAAAAAAATGTAACGTTAAATATTGCAGTTTTGTTTTCTGCACAGCACAGATGGACAGTTGGAGAATAATCGAAAAATGAAATCATCGCGTCCGAGTAGCCGCAGTAGGCAGGAAAAATTTTGCGGCGCAACAAATCCGTTTATTATATTTTTTTTACGCCTGCGAAGTAGAAAATCAAATATACCAGTGACGACAATCGCGCGAATCGCCGGTAAACGATGGTCGCAAATGAGTGCAATGCAACGGCAAAAATACATTGATCTCGCCAATGACGAGAAGAAAAGGCGGCAAAAAATTAAAAAGAAACGTCTCCATCAAGTCATGACCAATAATTCTAAGTAAGGAAAATCACATTCCTTTTTTTCCCAGTTAATTTTTTCAAATTAAATAATTTTTCCAAATTTATACTTTTCGACATTAAATAATTTTTCTAAATTAAAGAATTTTCCAGTTAATTTTTCTAAATTAAATAACTTTTCCAAATTAAATAACTTTTCCAAATTAAAGAATTTTTCCAAATTTATACTTTTCGACATTAAATAATTTTTGTCAAATTAAAGAATTTTCCAGTTAATTTTTCCAAATTTATACTTATCGACATTAAATAATTTTTCTAAATTAAAGAATTTTCCAGTTAATTTTTCCAAATTTACTTTTCCAATTAAAGATTTTTCCAAATTAAATAATTTTTCCCATTAAAGAATTCTCCAGTTAATTTTTCCAAATTTATACTTTTCGACATTAAATAATTTTTCCCAATTAAAGAATTTTCCAGTTAATTTTTCCAAATTAAATAATTTTTCCAAATTTATACTTTTCGACATTAAATAATTTTTCCAATTTAAAGAATTTTCCAGTTAATTTTTCAAAATTAAATAACTTTTCCAAATTAAATAATTTTTAAATTAATTTTGACAATTTAAATAATTATGCTCTTTGAAATTAACTTTTCGAAATTAAATAATTTTTCCTAATTAAAGAATTTTTCCCAATTAAAGAATTTTTCAGTTAATTTTTCCAAATTTACTTTTCCAATTAAAATAATTTTTCCCAATTAAAGAATTTTCCGGTTAATTTTTCCCATTAAAGAATTTTCCAGTTCATTTTTCCAAATTTAGTTTTTCAATAAAAAAATTTTTCCGGATTGAAGAATTTTTAAATTAATTTTGTCAATTTAAATAATTTTGCTCTTTGAAATTAATTTTTCCAAATTAACTTTTCGAAATTAAATAATTATTCTAAACTCACTTTTCCAATTAAAATATTTTTTTTTCAATTAAATAATTTTCCAGTTAATTTTTCCAAATTTATACTTATCGACATTAAATAATTTTTCTAAATTAAAGAATTTTCCAGTTAATTTTTCTAAATTAAATAACTTTTCCAAATTAAATAACTTTTCCAAATTAAAGAATTTTTCCAAATTTATACTTTTCGACATTAAATAATTTTTGTCAAATTAAAGAATTTTCCAGTTAATTTTTCCAAATTTATACTTATCGACATTAAATAATTTTTCTAAATTAAAGAATTTTCCAGTTAATTTTTCCAAATTTACTTTTCCAATTAAAGATTTTTCCAAATTAAATAATTTTTCCCATTAAAGAATTCTCCAGTTAATTTTTCCAAATTTATACTTTTCGACATTAAATAATTTTTCCCAATTAAAGAATTTTCCAGTTAATTTTTCCAAATTAAATAATTTTTCCAAATTTATACTTTTCGACATTAAATAATTTTTCCAATTTAAAGAATTTTCCAGTTAATTTTTCAAAATTAAATAACTTTTCCAAATTAAATAATTTTTAAATTAATTTTGACAATTTAAATAATTATGCTCTTTGAAATTAACTTTTCGAAATTAAATAATTTTTCCTAATTAAAGAATTTTTCCCAATTAAAGAATTTTTCAGTTAATTTTTCCAAATTTACTTTTCCAATTAAAATAATTTTTCCCAATTAAAGAATTTTCCGGTTAATTTTTCCCATTAAAGAATTTTCCAGTTCATTTTTCCAAATTTAGTTTTTCAATAAAAAAATTTTTCCGGATTGAAGAATTTTTAAATTAATTTTGTCAATTTAAATAATTTTGCTCTTTGAAATTAATTTTTCCAAATTAACTTTTCGAAATTAAATAATTATTCTAAACTCACTTTTCCAATTAAAATATTTTTTTTCAATTAAATAATTTTCCAGTTAATTTTTCCAAATTTACTTTTCTAATTAAAATAATTTTTCCCAATTAAAGAATTTTCCAGTTAATTTTTCCAAATTTACTTTTCCAATTAAAATAATTTTTTCCAATTAAAGAATTTTCCAGTTTATTTTTCCAAATTAAATAATTTTTTTAAATTTATACTTTTTTAATTAAAATATAATTTTTCCCAATTAAAGAATTTTCCAGTTAATTTTCCCAAATTTATTTTTCCAATATTGAAAATATTTCCTAAATTAAAGAATTTTCAAATTAATTTTTCCAAGTTAAATTTTCCAAATAAAAAATTTTTTTTCCAAATATCAAAAGATCAAAAAATTGTTGTCAAATTCAAACTTGAAATCTAGAAATTTTTTTGTTCTGCATTCCGTCACTTCTAAGAATTACCAAAAACAAAATGGCGGCGGACAAATAAAACAGCTGATCCACTTGAAATCTTATAATTCGTCTAAATTCCAAATTAAACCGAATTAAACGGCGATATTTTTTTAAAACAACTTTTCCCAATGGCAAGAATATAATTTACTTAAATAATTAAAAAAACTTTCTCAAAATCAAATAATTAATTGCAAAAATAAAATAATTTGTTTTTTCTTGCAAAAGACATGTACAGTCCCAGCCAAAAATTATTATACGCCTTTTGCCAAAATTGAAACTCATTTAAAATATATTTTTTTCTATATATTTTTTTTTTTTTTTATTATTATAAAAAAATACTATTTTCTCATTTCCAAAAAGTTTTTTTTGAAAGAAATATTTTTCTCTTTTGAAAAAAATATAAACTTTTGTTTTTCGAAAAACGTATTTTTCCTTTTTTTGAAAAATAAAATACGAAAAAAAATTTGAAAAATTATTTGATTTTTCTTTTGGTGTTTAAAAAGTTTAAATAAAATAAAAGTTTAAATTGCAATTACCTGTAATCCTCTAGTTCCATTGTTTCCAAAATAATCGAAGATTGAACCTCAATCACCTTTCAGGTGAATATTAAGGGGATATTCCGCATCGTGTCTTTTTTGGTTTTCTTTCGCTTCCTGGAAAATATGTACAGTCCCAGCAAAAAATTAATTAATTTACCAGAAAAATAAAAATATTTTAAAGTTTAAATAAATAATTCCTATTATTAAACAATGCAAAATTGATGAAAAATTAAATATAAATGAATAACTTAATTATTAAAAGTTATAAATAATTTTTTGGTAAAAATTAATTCCACTTTTCTTAAATGGATTTTTCGGCCTAAGACCTTTTATTGCAAAAAATAAATAATTTTTCCAACTTTATTATTTTTATTATTACTTAATATAACTATTTGTAATTAATTTTCAATTATTACTTAGTAATGTATATTAATTAATAAGAAAATATAATAAAATATCGAAAATTAATTACTTTTTTGTAACCAAAGGCCTATTCGGCTAATTTAGGCTTTTTTATTAAAAAAAATAATTTTAAAAAACGTTCTTTTATTTTTATATTATTTTTTATTGATAATATTCATTAATTAATTACTTTTCGTAACAAAAGGCCTTTTCGGCTAATTTAGGCTTTTTTATAACAAAAAATAATTTTAAAAAACTTTCTTTTATTTTTATATTATTTTTTATTGATAATATTCATTAATTAATTACTTTTCGTAACAAAAGGCCTTTTCGGCTAATTTAGGCCTTTTTAACATAAAAAATTAATTTCAAAAAAACTTTTACTTTTTATATTCTTATTTTTTAGTAAATAATTCTTAATTATAATTAAATGAATTAACAAAAAAAAAATTTCTATTTTTTCCAGAAAGCCAACAACGAGAAAGAAATCAATGTATAAAAATAAATCAAGATAGAGAAAAAATCGTTTGATATTTATGATTTCCTTTTTATTTGTTAGTATTTTTTTTTATAACTATGTACAATAAATATTGATGTATTTTTACACTGTATCTTAAAAGAAGTTACTTACAATTTAGAAATTATGCTAAAAACCAGCGACTCGTCATCGTGTCGCGTGTCCTCCGTTTATTTATTTTTTCTTTTTTCAAATATAATAAAAAATAAAAAAAAAAAAAACAACGAAAAAAAAATTATTTAAAACAAAAATATTAATTCCAACGAGAGTGTATTATAAATATAAATATGTATATATCAAAAAAATATAAATCTGCATTTTGTAAATAAAAAAAAAATTTTATAATTTCGCCGCGGCGGCGTCGGCGAAATGTATTTATTTATTAATTCATTTTAACATTAATATTATTAATATTATTTTTGTAAATTTTTTTATTAAAAAAAAAATTTTATGTTAATATAATATATGATATAAAACAATGCATAATAATGTACAATAATAAATATAATAATCAATTAATTAAATAATAATAATAGTAACAATAATAAATAATATTTATTATTAATATTAATTATTATTTTTATTATTACTGTTATTAGCATAATTATAATTATTAAAACTATTAATAATATTATTTTTATCATTATTATTTTTACTATTATTATTATTATTTATATAGTTTTTATTACTTTTATTTTTTTATTCTTTTTACTATTTTAATTATTTTCATTACTTTTATTATTTTCTTTATTTTCATTAATTTCATTATTTTCATTATTTTCTTTATTTTCATTATTTTCATTATTTTCATTATCTTTATTATTTTCGTCACTTTTATCATTTTTATTATTATCTATAAAAATCTATATTAATAATATTAATATTAATAAATATTAATAATGCAAATTTAGATATAATTATTCATTTACTTATTTATTTATTTATTCATTTATTTATTTACAAAATACAAATTTATATATTCTATATGCATATATATATTTATATAAATATTATATTATATAACTTATCTCGTAGCCGTATTCCGCAAAGTGTCACTAAAGAGGAGGAGGGGGAAAAACACTTCCAAGTACTTACGTGAGAAGCACCATACAAAATTTTTTTCTTTTTCTCTTTTTCTCTCTTTCTCTCTCTCTCTCTCTCTCTCTCTATCTCTCATATTTCGAAGTTTTGTTATATTAATATTATTATTATTAATTATTATTAGGCAATTTCTCTCTACTCGCCCTCTCTCTTTATTCGCAAAAAACACACAAAAAAATTCATATACACTTTTTTCTTTTAAAAAAAAAAGAAATTTTCTTTTTTTTTTACTAATCTTTCAGTCTCCCATTCTCTCGTGTCAATGTACAAAAAAATAATTTTCAACGCGCGAACGCGTGACAATTTGCAGAACATTTCTTGGCTCTATTCTCTATACACTTTTTGTTTTGTTTTTTTCTTTCTTTCTTTGTGGAAAAAAAATTTTCCTTTCGTAACAAATATTCTTTTCTTTGTAAACAAAAATTTTCTTTTTGTAACAATTTTTTTTTTCGAAAAACAAAAAGTTTCTTTTTCTAAAGAAATTTTTTTTCGTAAAAGAAAATTTCGCTTTGTAAAGAATTTTTTTTCGTAAAAGAAAATTTCGTTTTCTAAAGACAATTTTCTTTCTGTAAAGAATTTTTATTTTTGTAAAGAAAGTTTCATTTTGTAAAGAATATTTTCCTTCTGTAAAAAAGTTTTCTTTCCCAAAAGAAAATGTTCCTTCTGTAAAAAAAAAAAATTTCTTTCAGGAAAGAATATTTCCCAAAAGAATATTTTTGTTTTGTAAAAAAAAATTTCTTTTTGCAAAGAAATCTTTGTTTTGTAGAACAAATTTTCCTACTGTACAGAATATTTTCCTTCTGCAAAAAATTTTCCTCTTTTGTAAAGAAAATTTTCCTTTTGTAATACGAAACATTTTTTTTGCAGAAAAGTTTTTTTTTGGTAAAGAAAATTTTTTTTTTGTAAAAAATATTTTCCTTTTGTGCAACAAATTTTTTTTATTTATTCATTTATTTACTCATTTACGGACATTTTTCATAAAGAAAAATTTTTTTTGGAGAACAAATTTTCTTTTTATAAGGAAAATTTTCATTTTTTATAAACAAAATTCTTTTTGTAGAGGAAAATTTCTTTTTGTAAGGAAAATTTTCCTTTTGTACAGAAAATATTCTTTTTTAAACAAAATTCTTTTAATTGAGAAAATTTTCTACAAATAATTTTTTTTTAAGATAAATTCTATTTATAAAGAAAATTTTCCTTTTGTACAAATTTTTTTTTTTGAAAAAATTCTTTAATAGAGAAAATTTTCTTTTTGTAAGCAAAATTTTCCTTTTGTATTTTCTTTTTAGAAAAACTTCTTTTATTAGACAAAATTTTCTGTTTATAAAGGAAAATTTTTCTTTTGTACAAACAATTTTCTAAAGAAAGAAAAATTATTTTTTTAAAGAAAATGTTCGTTTTGTAAAGAAAATTTTTCTTTTGTAAAAAAAATCTTTTAATAGAGAAAATTTTCCTTCTGTACAAGAAACATTCTTATTGGAAAACACTCTGTTTGTAAAGAAAATTTTCCTTTTGTACAATAAATTTTCTTTTTGAAAAAAAAATTCTTTTTATAGAGAACATTTTCCTTTTGTAGTAAAAATTTTCTTGTTGGAAAAAAATTCTTTTCCTAGAGAAAATTTTCTTTTCGTAGTAAAAATTTTCTTGTTGGAAAAAAATTCTTTTCCTAGAGAAAATTTTCTTTTCGTAGTAAAAATTTTCTTGTTGGAAAAAAATTCTTTTCCTAGAGAAAATTTTCTTTTTGTAAGAAAAATTTTCTTTTTCGTAAAAAATTCTTTTGCTAGAGAAAATTATCTTTTTGTAGGAAAATTTTTCCTTCTGTAAGAAAAAATTTTTCTTTTTAGGAAAAAAATTCTTTTCACAGAGAAAATTTTCGTTTCGTAAAAAAAATTCTCTTATCGTAAAAAACTGTTTTTCTTTTCGCAAAAAAAAATTCCTTTTCTTTAAAGAAAATTCTCGTTTCGCAAAGAAAATTCCCTCTTCGTAAAAAACAGTTTTTCTTTTTCATAAAAAAAATTCATTTTATAACTGAATCCGAGGGAATAATTCTTCTTCTAGAACTTAATCCAGGGAAATATTTTTTTTCCATAACTCAATACGAGGGAAAAAATAATTATAATTGTAGTATTATCGATGTGCCCTTGAAAAAATTCTTTTTTTTTTTTGCTCTTAAATATTCGCGTTGCTAAGAAGAAAAAAAAATTCATTATAAGCGACAGAAATAGTAAGTTGAGTGTGTATTTGTTTTTTTTTTTTTTTTGTGGTACAGAGGGTAAAATATAAAGTGTCCCAGTTTTTTTCTGCTACTGCCGTGAACGATAATCTTTTAAATACAATTGTTATCGTTGCAGTAACAATAGTTTTCTTTTCATTTCATTTTCTTTTTTTTTTTTTGTATATTACAGTAAAGTACAGAGTGCCCCGAAAACGTAAACAACAACGTTCAACAATCGATGATAATGATAATAATAATTAAAAAAAAAAAAAAAAACGAAAAAAAAAATTTTCTTGAACTCTCGCGACGTAAAGAAAATATTTTATACACTACGCCCGGTTTCGCTTTTTTTAAATATTGTATAATATAAGCAATTTTTTTTTTCTTAAAATTTATTTATAATTTTTATAATATAAATATTATCATATGCACAAAACGTAACACTGTCGGGGGAGGGGTGGGGGGTAAGAGAGGGGAGGGGGAAAGTTCAGAATGCCCTTAAGAATGAAGAAAATAGGAAATTTCCTATTCGTGGGGTTATTTTTGTACATTTTTTTCTTATTACACAAAAAAAACTATATTCACGATTTTTTCCTTTCTGTGTATTTTCATTCGTTTTTTTTTGTTTTTGCTTTTGTTTTGTTTTTTTTATTTGTTTTTTTATTTTTCATTTGGTTTTTCGTGTATTTTTCATTTATTTTTAAATTGTTTTTTAATTTATTTTTCATTTCTTTTTAATTTTTATTTTATTTCATTAAATTGTTTTTAATTTCTTATTAATTTTCTTTTAATTTCTCATTAAATTGTTTTTAATTTCTTATTAAATTGTTTTTAACTTCTTATTAAATTGTTATTAACTTCTTATTAAAATGTTTTTAATTTCTTATTAATTTCTTTTTCGCTTCTTTTTAATTTATTTTCCGCTTGTTTTTAATTTCTTATTAATTTCTTTTTCGCTTCTTTTTAATTTATTTTCCGCTTGTTTTTAATTTTATTTTTATTTCTCGTCTTTATGTTTGTTTTTCGTTTCTTTTTTTGCTTCTTTTTTCCTTTATTTTTTCGTTTGTTCTTTATTCGTCAAAAAAAAAAAACTTTTCTTTTTCTAAAATTTTTCAAATTCAGGAAAAAATTATTTTTAATTGTATTTTTTCTATTTCAAAAATTTACACTCGAAAATTATTTTGTCAAAATTTTTAAATATTTTCTGAGTTTAATATTGATTGCAATAAAATTGATTGAAATAATTTACAATTTTAATAATTGTCCGGAGAAATTTTCAGTAATTTTAATCGAAAAACAAACAATTAGTGAAAATTCTGATTTTGAAAAAAGGAACAATTTTCCAAAATTTTAATTTTTCTTATTTTGTAAAAATAACGATTCATTATAAAATTCTACTTTTAAGAATTTAACTTTCGTCGATAGTAAAACAATTTTTTTTAATTGTTAATTTAATTGTGCTTTTAATTGTTTAATTTAAAAATTTTTTTCAAGTGATTTTAGTTATTAAATTAAAAACCAAATATTTTTTTCTATTTTGTGAAATTCTTAACGATTTTCTTTGATTTTTTTTTCAATTTTTAATTTCTTTTATTTTACAGTTGAAATTTTGATTCTAAATGAATAAAATTTTTCGAAATGAAAACAAAAATTATTTTTAGGTTATGTTGCGACAGCTAAAAACGAAATATTTTTTTTTGTTTCTTTGAAAACTACTCACGACGAAATTTGAAACGGATTTCAATTATTTTTCTTTAATAATTATTTTCAATTATTTTTATTTAATAATTATTAAATTATTTCTAATATTTTAGAGGTTATGTTCGCTAAAAAATGCATTTTTATTTTCTTTTTTTACTTATGATTCTTTACAGACGATAAACATAACCTCAAAATAATTTTTTTTCTCCAATTTCCAAAAATTTATAGAATTAACGTCTAAACAAAGAAAATTGTAAGAAAAATCACCCCCCCCCTCACCTCTCCCTCATCCATTGTCAATTATAATTATTTTAATTAAAAACAACAATAACTTGACAAATAACATTTTTTTTCGCATGTCGTCAATAATAAAAATTCAAAGATTGACAATATTAAAAAGAAAGAAAAAATCTTGTCATCTTTTAACATTTTTTTCAAGCATCAATAATAATTATAATTACATTTTTTTTGTACACAAAAAACATTTTTAAATCGACAACTTTTAAAAAAAAATTACGAATTTTTTCTTGTCTGATAAAAATGATTTTTCTCTTTTTCTTTTATAAACACACACGTAAACAGTAAAATAAAAAAAACGCCGAAACGAATAAAGAAAAAATTCTTATATGAGAGAGAAAAGGAAAGTAATCTACGTCTGTCCTTTTCTATCTCACAATTTGCATTCATGCTCAAAAGGCGTTTTTTTCAATAACCCTCTCGACATTAAAAAACAGAAGAAAAAAAATAAATAAAATTAAAATAAAAAAAACACTCCACGAAATTGAGAAAATGAAGAAGAGGGTGGAGGGGGAGTGACGAAATACTGTGGGCAAAAACGTCTAAAAATCTACATTTGTCAATTGTCAAAGTATCACCGAAAAACAAAAAAAAAAACTATTTATAAATCGAGAAATCAATCTCTCATCTTATTGGTTATGTGTACTGATTCATCTATCACAAGTGCCGACTACGCGGAGTCGTTTTTTTTAATTAAAAAAAAACAAAAAAAAAAAAGAATAAAATCCCTTCGGGAGAGAAAGTGTGTGTATGTGTGAGAGAGAGAAAGAGAGCGAAATTCAATTTGGCATCGAATAACATAACCTCAAAATTAAGAATAAATTTCACTTTTAGTTAATTTTTGCGATAAAAAAAACACTTGTTTTTCGCTGGTTTATTGTAAATGGACATTAAGACCAACGAACTTTGTGTTTTAAAAGTATTTTTCACTGGATTATTGTGAATGCACCTTAAGACCAACGAAATTTGTTTTTAAAATTATCTTTCGATGGATTATTGTGAATGCACCTTAAAGATCAACGGTCTTTCGATTCAGAAAAAGACAGTCGTATATTTCTGTTCTTTTCTCTTTCAGGCGTCGATCTTTGGGTCTTTCTACAATAAAAAAGGTCTTTTTACAATAAAATATTGTCCTTCTACAATAAAAAAGGTCTTTTTACAATAAAATATTATCTTTCTACAAAAGAATTAGCTGACGGTTAGTAAATGTAACTTCAGGTCCGTCTACAATGCAAAAGTTAATGGCCGACTTTATTGTAAATGCTACGCATGTAATAGTTTTTAATATTAATTGTTAACAATTATAACGGTTAACAATTGTAACCATTAATAATTATAATGGTTAACAATTATAATAGTTAACAATTATAATAGTCAACAATCATAATAGTTAACAATTATAATAGTTAACAATTATAAAAGTTAATAATAATAAAAGTTAATAACAATAACAGTTAATAACAATAAATGTTAATAATTATAAAAATTAACAAATTTGATAGTTAACAATTATAAAAGTTGACAAATATAATAGTTAAAAATTGTAAAAGTTAATAATTATAAAAGTTGTCAAATTTACTAGTTAACTATAAAAAGTTAACAATTATTATTATTAACAATTATAATATTTAACAAATATAATAATTATAAATTATAAAAGTTAACAATTATAACCATTAACCATTAAAGTAGATAATAACAATTATAATAGTTAATCAAATATGGTAGTTAACAAATATAATAGTTAACAATTTTAATTATTTATTATAATAGAATTGTTAATTGTACTAATTATAATAGTTTTTAATAATTTTATTATAATAATTAATATTAATAACTATAATAATTATAACAACTAACAATTATATTACAATTATTATAATTAACAATTATATCAATTACATTGATTATTATTAACATTTATAAAAATTATAGTAATAATTGAATGTCAATTCGTTATATTTTCGTAGCGTTGGCCTATTTACTTCGTATTGTTGAGGGACCTTTATGGACACAAACTGTTACACGATGAATGTAGAATCACCATTAATGGCGAACTCCGCCACTCTGTCTAATTTCCACCTTTTTTTCAACTACCCAACCATGGCAATTAGTAAAAAAAAACCCTTTTGTTGTTTTAATTCAACGACCCAACCTTGCTAGTCGAAATTTTTAACTACCCAACCCTGGAAGTAGAAATTAGTCCCAAACAGTATGAAAAGTTTCTAATGGTAAGAAACTTTTACATGAGAGAGAAAAGGACAAAGGATATTCCTATCCTTTTCCCTCTCGTGCAAAAATTCACTATTAAGGCCCTTCTTCAATGGAATCCTAAGAGCTTGCGTTGTGTTTGCGTTGATCTTGGCATTAGTTACCATGACAACCAACGGAGCACAGATTCTTAGAATTCTATTGAAGAAAGAACGAAGGCTATTTCTATTCTTTTCTCTCCGGTGTAAAAATTTACTGTTAAGGTCTTTCTTCAATAGAATCTTAAGAGCATGCGTCGATCTTAAAATTACTTGTCATAACAACCTAAGTTCTTAGGATTCTATTGAAAAAAGGACGAAATATGTTTCTTCCCTTTTCTCTCTGGTGTTAAAATTTACTATTAAGGCCCTTCTTCAATAGAATTCTAAGAAAAAGCGTTAGCGACTGCGTTGATTTTGTCAAACCATCGGAAAATAAATTCTTAGGATTCCATTGAAGAAAGGACAAAAAATATTTCTTTCCTTTTCTCTCTTGTGTAAAAATTTACCATTATGGCCCTTCTTCAATAGAATGCTAACAAAAAGCGTCGAAACTACGTTGATATTGTCATTAGTTGCCATAACTACGAACCCAACGCAAAATCCTAGGATTCTATTGAAAAAAGACCTTTAGAGTTTCAATTCTTCTTCGGCCTACTTAAGGCCTCTCTGCAATAAAATCCCAAGAGTGTGTTTCGAAAATGCGTTGCGTTGGTTGCCATGACAACCAAACCAACGCATTTGCGAAACACGCTCTCGGGATTCTATTGTAAACTGACCTTAACGGAAAGTTTACGCAGCACGGTTGGGTAGTTGCTTGAAAAAAGGTCCATTTAACCAATGTTGCAGTATCACTTCGGGGGTTTACCGATAACTTTTTTTCTCTTCTTTCACATAGTTCACGTAGTTTACGTCTTTACGTTAAGAAACGTTCGCTCACGAAACGTAAAGACCTAACCTACGTAAGGGTGAGTCTACAATAGCACTTTTGAATAGAACGTAACGTAACGAAACAAGTATATTGTTACGTTTCGTTCAAGAAACTTAATTTTATGCTGATTCTACACTTACTGAGTCACCCGACTTTCCAGAACACGAATTGCATGAGATAGGCAAAGACAGCGATAGTCTCTGTCTTTGTCTATCTCATGCAATTCGTTCCGAAAAGTTGGGTCGACTCAGTAAGTGTAGAATCAACCTTAGATTGAGTCTACAATAAAGACTTTTGAAGATAAAACACGTTACGCGTAGAAAAGTATTCCAATTTCAAGGTTACGTTAAGCCAACTCTACAATAGCATTCTCCGTTATCATAACATTGCGAATCCGGTAAATCTATCCCGTTTCGTATGCAATTCAAAACAAAGTAGCTGGTCTTTTTCATCAAAAAAAAGGAATAAAAATAAACTTACTTGTCGTTTCTTTGTGTGAATTTGATAAGAAAAAAAAGAATTGATTATCGCGGTCTCATGGTACTGTTCAGCGGTTGCATGAGACTCCCATTGATGTAACTGTGATAGGTCGTGTAGACAGCGGCGGGATTTTGTTGATGTGGATCTTGTGAGTAGGGCGCGGGCACATTCACCACACCCACTGGCAATTGACTCGCTTGATTCATAAAACCGCCCAATTGCGCCGCCTGATTCATATAGCCAGTGGTGGGTTGCGCTACACGATAACCATATTGTGCGGCGGCCATTAAATTTGTATTGAGAGCAACATTCGGACTGACGCGACTCGCGGCACTCTGCATTTGGGGACAACTACTACTTGGATCGAGTGTCTGTCTGTAGAGACTCTCGCTCGTGTAGGGCTGCGTTAGGGAGGTCATGTTACTGTTTGTCGATGATCGACTCGTTGAACGACTACTGGTGGGCACGGGCGCGCCCGGCGAGACGGTATTCACGTTGTAGTAATTTTTCGCGTAGCTCAATGGCACCTGCGGTGGTGTCGATAGTTGCCGTGATGTCTGCGGCGGTGTCATTGTGTGTGCCAGTGATGGCGGCGGTGAGAGATTCATACCGGGCGGCGCTGTCGGTGGAATCATGTCCAGGCCGTTGGTGAGTTGCTGGAGCTTCGCTAGACTGCAGGAGTTGGTTGTCTGGTGACTGCCGGAGCCAGTTAATGATGGCGACGGTGTGTGCGAGTGGGGCATTGAACTGGTTTGGATGTAGAAGTTTGTCGCTGTTGTGCAGGGCGTTGGCACTGCGGTTCTGCCGCCGCGATGCTGGATCACGTAGGTGTTTTGGGCGGGGAATGGTTGGGAGGCGACTGTCATGTAATTGCCTTGGGATATTACGGCCATGTTGTGAGAGTGGGCCGCGTGACTGTGGGTGTGAGGATGGGGGACGGAGGGGACTGTCATTGAGGAGGATTGTTGGTATTGAGGGGGGAGGTGACTGTTGTGGGTTGAGGAGGAGTGGGACGACGTGTGCTGCGAGCTCTGCGTGTGCGGCGTTGGTGGCGTTGCACGATGCGATCTGCTTTGTTGGTTTGATCTCGATCTACAATTGAGAACAAGTCTTAATATTAAAGCACTGAAGACGTCTATACAGTAAGAATACTGTCAGTTCAGTCAGTCCACGGGTGCGAAGAGGACACTCTTATGCGGCGTTCAATGTACGCTCACTCGCACTCACGCTTAGGGGTGATTCATAGTCAGATACTCTTACTGTATACAGGAGGACAAAGTTCGCTTAGGTCTAACTCTTGGTTTTCGTCATTTAACAGTTACCAAGAGTTAGGCCTAAGCCTAACTTGTCGACAACCAATACTTGAGCCTAACTTGTCGACAAGGCTTAGGCCCAACTCTTGGTAATTGAACCCCTTGATGCAAGAAACAGACAGACCATTGAAATTAAATGGGCTACGTCTGGTTCTTGCATCAAGGGGTTCAATTGTTAATGTTGACAACTAATGCGACAGAGTTACTAAGTTACGATAGGATCTTTCAATAGTGCAGTTCTGAACAGTGCAGTCATTAGTGAGTTGACTAGACCAGGGGTTTCGGAAGACAAAGGGAATCGTTAGCTAAGTAGCTACTGGTAGCCTTTCGATTTATAATACAAACAAAAACTCACCTATGGGTAGTCTGCGATCCACTCGCACGTTTACTGCTATGCGAATTCGACTGCGGTTGTTGACTCTGCTGCTGATGCTGGCTCTGCTGTTGCTGCTGACTCTGCTGCTGTTGTTGTTGCTGCTGTTGCGTCTGCGCATGACTCGCAATCGTCTGATTCTGCTGCAACGACAACTGCATCGGCTGCGGCGTATGCGCCTGCGTCATCTGCGGCTGCGGACTATGCGTCGGAATATTCTGCGCATGCTGCATCGGCTGCGGCGTGTGGCTCTGTATCGGCTGCGGCGTATGACTCTGAATCGGCTGCGGCGTATGACTCTGAATCGGCTGCGGCGTGTGACTCTGAATCGGCTGCGGCGTGTGACTCTGAATCGGCTGCGGTGTATGACTCTGAATCGGCTGCGGCGTGTGGCTCTGTATCGGCTGCGGACTCTGCGTCGGAATACTCTGCGGAGTGTGCGACTGCGGCGTCCTCGGCTGTTGGAGCGGCTGCGGCGTATGCGGTTGCTGCAGCGGTTGATGCATCTGATGAATCACGTGCGTCTGTTGACTCTGCTGCTGGCTCTGTTGATGCTGGGTCTGCTGTTGTTGACTCTGTGGTTGATTCTGTTGACTTTGTTGTTGACTCTGCTGTTGCTGCTGTTGTTGTTGCTGTATACAGTCGACATACTGGGACGGTAGGTTCATCTGCATCGGGACAGTGACCTGCATAGAAGGTAGCGCACTCGGAGGACGTTCGACACTGTTCTGCGAGGCTAGATCACTAGCTATCGATGTCGGCGATTCGAGTCCTAGTTGACTAACATCCAGGTCGCACTGTCCGTAATGTAACGAATGCACTGAGTTTGTCGTCGAATCCGGAGTGTAGACCCCCATCGAAGGGAGTTCGGTATGCGAGGGCGGGGTCCTCTTCACAGAGCCGGGATTCTCCGACTGGGGTGTCGTCTTCCCACTCTCCGTCTGGTCCTTCTCCTCGATATGCGAGTTCAGGTTCTGCGATCGATCTTCGATCATCTTCTCCGGTTGGATCTCAGTCTCCAAGGGAATTCGACTGATGGTTTCCTTCACTACCTCTTCCTCCTTTCTCTCGATCATCCTCTCGTCTTCTCTTGGTTTCACTTCTTCCGGTAGAGCCTCCTCTCTGTAATCCTCCTCCATCGGTTCGGCTTTTTCGAACTCCGGTTCAATCTGCATAGGTTCTTCGCCACGCTCCTCTTCTTCCTCTTTTCTAGCTGGACCTTCCTCCTTCGGTTTTGGCATTTCGTCTTCCTCTTCTTCGCCTTCGTCCTCGTCGCCTCCTTCGTATTCTCCGGGACTGGCGCTAATTTCCTGCTCGACCGGTAAGGGGACATTCTCGACAGGTTCGGAAGTCGGTTCCTCGAGGGGTTTTGTCGCCACTGGTGCCGGTGCTTTCGGCGGTGACTCGATCGCCGGCGTCGTGGTTGGAACTTCCGGCTCCTTTGGTTGTTCGGGAACTTTATTTCGTCCTCGCCTCGGAGTCGCGGTTTCCTTCGGCTTCTCCTCTTTGCCGTTGCAGAAGACTTCGTCCTTCTTCTCCTTGGCGAGCTTCGCTTGCAGGTACTTCGTTTGCCGACTGGTCACTTTTCGAAGAATGTCGTCGAGTTTGCTCTGTTTCTTCACCGATCTAGGAGGGGGGACACTTAGAGGAGAAGATTTCGGTGTGTCCTTCTCTTTGGTCTTTAGGTCCTTCTTCTTGCTCTGCTCCTCCTTCTCCTCTCTGTCTTTTCTCTTCCCTTTCTCTGCTCTCTCGACTCTAAGCTCTCTTTCTTCCTTTTCTTCCCTTACTGCTCTTTCTTCTCTTACAGCTCTTTCTTCTTTTTCTGCTCTTCCTACTCTTCCTACTCTTAGTTCTCTTTCTTCTTTTTCTACTCTTTCTTCACTATCGACTCTTTCTTCACTGTCGTCTCTTTCTTCACTACCGTCTCTTTCTTCACTATCGCTTCTTGACTCTCGATCTTCTCTTTCTTCTCTGGCCTCTCTTTCTTCTCTGGCTTCTCTTTCTTCTCTAGCTTCTCTCTCTTCTCTGGCTTCTCTTTCTTCTCGAGCTTCCCTTTCTTCTCGTTCCCGCTGCCTTTCTTCTTCTAGTCTCAATTTTTCCTTTAGTTTCTCCTCCCGTTCCTTGGCCCGTTCCTCCTTCTCCTTCAGACTCTTAGCCTTTAGTTTCTCCTTTTCTTTCAACTTCTCCTTCCGCTCTCTCTCCTTCTCCTTGATTTTCTCCTCCTTCGCTCTCTTCTCCTCCCGTTCTTTCTCTTCACGTTTTTCTTTCTCTTTTTCCTTCTCTCTTTCCTTTTCTTTTTCCTTCTCTTTCTCCTTTTCTTTCACAGACTCTCGGGTTCGCTTCCTGCTGATCAGCTCCTCCTCCTCCGGATCGATCTTCTCGGAATGTTTTCGTTTTCTAAGCGGAGTGACGGAACTGGTAGGCGTCGCGGTAATATTCTCCGCCTTCGCCCTCCGCATTCTTCGACCCGAAGCTGAGAAAAGAGGCGGAGAAGTAGGAGTTATCGGAGTGATTGGAGTACTAGGAGTAGGAGTGTTTGGAGTACCCGAAGTACTCAACTTTGGAGTCGTGTTCTTCGCCAAACCTCTAGAACCTCTAGTCGTGCTCTTCGGCGCCTCGAGAGGAACTTCTTCTACTTTCGCCACTTCCTTCTTCGCTTCAATCTCCTTCGGCGTCTCTCGCTCCTTCGGCGTCGACGTTGGCGTCTCCTTCTCCCTCTCCTTCGATTTCGGAGTATTCTTCTGCGGTGTTTTCGCCTTCAAAGACCTCCTCTGCAGATTCTTCCTCCCTCTCGGCTTCTTCCTGATCTTCACCCTCTGAATCTTCTCCACAATCGTCGGCGTCGGTTTCATCTCCAAAAGCGGCGACGCCTCCGAACCCGTGTCTCCCTCCTCCAAACTATTGTACGGATTCGGAATCTGCGTCAACAGCGGAATCCACCTCAAACACTCCGGCTCCAACTTAATCCTCAAAGTCTTCCTCACTTTCGCCATGTGAACATCAACCTTCTTCCAGTCGATGACAATTTTCACCGATCGATTCTCCACGCCACCATTCTCACAAACAGATTTTAGAAAACCGAGTAATTGCAGAGCCGTGGCAATGTCGTGACCGGAAACGCCCGTTTCACTTGTAATGTCATTTAATTTAATGTCCTTGCATTCGCGATGCGCGTCTAAATACTCGAGAACGACACTCTTCCAGAATGAATGATAGGAAACGCGGCCGAGGTCGGAGAGTGGTTTCTCGGGTGTGCCGGGAATACCCTCGACTTTCGACAACAAATAACTGAATTCAATGAGAAACCTACCGAAACCCTGACGTTGATATTGGGGTAGTGTCATTATGCAGGAAACATTGTACCTCTGAGCGGGACAGTGTTTTTCTTTACTAAAATAGCCGACCAAATGACAGCCGTGTTTATCATTCTTTGTCACTGCGTAAAATAAAAATGGCTCCACGTCGTAGTAGAGGGTCTTGTGGTCCAAAAATAGTTTCGCCAGGAGACAGAGATTTTGGCAATAAATCTTATTCACATTTCCATCGATCTGCAACAGAAAAAAAGGACAAAAATGTATTTTTATTGTTGATACTAACCGACAATTTACCGATATTTTGACTATCGATTTTCTTAACGGGACTTTTTTTCTACTAATTTAATTTCAAGTAAACAAAAGCAAAATTCAAGAAAAGTAGAAGCAAAATTGAAAAGAGAAACTGAAATTTACTTCGAATACTGTTAATTTTTGTACCTATCGAGATTTTGTATACTAATTTCTTTATTTCAAGTAAACAAAAGCAAAATTCAAGGAAAGTAGAAGCAAAATTGAAAAGAAAAACTGGTTTATTTCGAATACTGTTAATTCTTTTACTTATGGAGATTTTTTTCTAATTTCTTAATTTCAACTAAATAAAAGCAAAATTTATGAAAAGTAAAAGAAATCAGGGTAGCGACAAAAATTTTATTTTTTTCTGATATCCAGACAAACTTTCGACTTTTTCCCCGACTTTAAAAAATATTCTGCGATTAACTTCACTTTTAAATAAATATTTAATCACTAGTTTTCCATAGGAATTAGGATTTTAAAAAATTCCAAATTCAAATCTTTTGAAATTCGATATATTAAAATAATATTTTCGCTGTAATTTCTTAAAAATTGTTTCCATTATTTCAATTCAATTATTATTTTCTAGAATGTTTAAATAAAATTCTTCTTTCAATCAATAATAATTATTGTTAATAATTTTTGCAAAAGTACTTTTTGAGAATTTTTAAATCTATTTGTTTACAATTCAATTTTACGTAACATTTCGATTATTAGGAAATTTTTCAATTAAATATACGTTAGATAATAAAAACTTTAAATAATTTCAAAAACAACTTGAATTAAACGATTTCAAAAAAATTAGTTCTACAAAAATGTTAATTAAACAAAAGAAAAATTACGAATCCGAAACCTTTTCAAAATTCAATTATTTCTAAAAATTCAAGAAAATTCATTTTTTAATCAATTTCTATTAAAAAGTTCTACAAGAATTCAATTATTTAAATAAAAATATAAATAATTCATTCAATAGTTGAATATTCTTCAAAAATGAATTCTTATGAATAATTTTATTCACAACTATTTTTAAAATTGAATTTATGACACAAATTTTTGCAAATAATTGAATCTTGCAAAGAATTTTATTAAAATTTATGAAAAAAATTGAATTTAAATAATAATTTTGTTATTTATAAAAATAATTAAAGTCTTGACGATGGTTATAAAAAAATTTTTGAAAATAATTTAATTTCTGCGAAGAATTTCATTAAAATTTTTTAAAAAATTGAATTTTGTCGAAAATTTTGTTATTATTAGAAAATACAAACTAAAAATAATGTTTAAAAACATCAATTAAACTTTTTCAAAAAAATTAATTACAAAATTCAATTATTTTTTAAAACTCACGCTCAATTGCATTTAATATTCAATTATTATCTAAAATTTTAACTGAAATTCATTTTTATGAAATGAAAATCAATTTTTATTATAGAAAATTCTACTAGAATTCAATTATTTAAATACAAATTTAAATACAAAAATGCAAATAAATAATTTATTGAAGAATTGAACGTTTCTTAAAATTCAATTCTCATAAAAAATCGTTATCAACAAATTTAAAATAATTGAATTTTATCAACGAATTTTAATGAAATTTTTAAGAATACATAATTACATTTTTCGACAAAATTCGATTAAAATTGTATTAAAAATAAATAAAATAATTGAAATTCTGCATTGAATTTTATTATTTATGAAAATAATTGAATTCTTGCGAAGAATTTTATTAAAATTTTCAAAAATAATTAAATACTTGTAAAAAATTAACCGGAATTCAATTATTTAAAAAAATTTTAATAAAATTCTTGTCATAAATTAAAAATAACAAAATTCTTAGCAGATATTCAATTACTTCCAGAAATTTTAATAAAATTTTTCTCAAGAATTTAAATATTTTCGTGAAATGATAAAAATCTTTGCAGAGATTGAATTATTTTCAAAAGTCGCTTAATAAAATTCTTCGCAAGAATTCAATTATTTTCAAAAATATCAGAATTTTAGCAGAAATTCAAACATTTTAAAAAGTTTTGATAAAACTTTTTTTTTGGTAGAAATTCAATTATTTTTAAGACAATTTAAAAAAAATATCTCGATAAAATTCAATTATTTTTAAAATTTTAATGAAATTCTTCGAAAGAATTCAATTATTATAATCTAAGATTTTAACTGAAATCTATTTTTAAATCAATGTTTATGAGAAAATTCTACCAGAATTCAATTATTTAAATACAAATGAAATGCAAATAAATAATTTATTGAATAATTGAATGTTTCTTGGAATTCAATTCCCATTGAAAATTTTATCAACAAATTTTTTAATAATTAAATTCTTTGGACGAATTTTAATAAAATTTTCAAGAATTTTTTCGAGGAATTCGATTAAAATTCTATTGAAAATAATTGAATTCCTAAAAAGAATTTTATTATTTACGAAAATAATTGAATCCCCGTAAAAATTTTATTATTTATGAAAATAGTTGAATGATTGCGAAGAAATTTATAAAAAAAAAATTTGTTATTAATGAAATTCTTGTGAAATTTTTATTATTTTTTGAAAATAATTAAAAGTTTTTGGAGAATTTTATTAAATTTTTTTTGTTTAAATAATTAAATTCTTTTGGTAAATTTTATGAAAATAGTCGATATTGAACAATATTTAATTTTTGCGAAGAATATTATTTACTTTTGAAAATAATTGAAATTTTGCAATGGATTTTATTAAAACTTTTGAAAATAATTGAATTTTATTACTTTAGAAAATAATTGAATTCGTGTGATAAATATTGTTAATTATGAAAATAATTGAAATTTTGTAATGAATTTTAATAAAATTTGTGAAAATAATTGAATTTTGGCGAAGAATTTTGCTATTTATTTATAAAGATAATTGAAATGTTGACAATGTTTTTTTTAGATTTTTTGAAAATAATTGAATTTCTGAGAAGAATTTTAATATTTCTAAAGATAATATTTGAAATTTTGACGAGAATTTAAAAAAAATTTTGAACATATTTGAATTTTTGCGTAGAATTTTATTACTTTTAAAAATATTTGAATTTCTGCAATCATTGTAATTTCTCTAAAATTCTCAAAATTAAATCGTACAATTTACGAACTTTTCATCCTTTTTGAATGGAATTACGGACTTTACGGACCTTTTTTCAAAAAACGGACTTTTGCGGAACTCAAGCAAAGTTATTTTTAAAATTGCTAATTTTATTTAAAAAAGGTAGTAAGAAGTTAGCCGCTCGAATTGTTGCTAAAAAAATGAAAATTAAAAGGGAAAAATGGAAACCAACCTCGAATACTGATAAACCATTGCAACGGTAAATTTCCGTGGCGGGCGGATGCCTCCATTGGCACTTGTCCGTGTGCCTATCGAGGACGGCTCGACTCTTCGTGTACTTGAGGCAGAATTCACAGAAGAAGAGCTTTGGTAGTCGCGCGTACTCCTGGGGAAATGGACTCGAATACCACGTTTCCACTTCGTAGCGTCCGAAGACGATTGCTGCCGGATTGCGGCTGCCGAGGCCGGGCCCAGTGCCGCCGGGACTCACCGAATTTGTCGTCACTTCCACATCCTCCGGGACGGTCGTCAATTGATTGGCACGGTCGCGTGCCTCCTTGAACAAATCTACATCCTTCTGCGTGACGCCCGACGGTAATGTTTGCGGCAATACTAATTCATCTACAAAAATTCCAACATTTAGTCAAATTCAAGACGAAAACTCTCAAATTATTGCTTTTCTTAAACAAAAAAATAATTTCTTTTGCTTTTCTTCACCAAAAAATAAAAGAATTGCTTTCTTTTTTTAACATAAAATTTCTCACACTTGATAAATATTTCAAAAAATTATTTTCCCTTTTACTGCAACAATTATTATTGATTTCCATTGATTCTATTTTCTTTTTATTTCACCTTTTGCATTATTGAGAAACAAAATTATTTTCAAATGGTTTTTTATCTGTATTTTGTGGATCGTGTTTCTAGATAGAAAAACAGGAATAGAGTCAAATTAAAAGAATTCGTTCAAATCGATAGTTCACTACAATTTTTTTTTTTGAACTCACAAAGAGTAAGAATTTCTTTTCATTAAAAAAAAATTCTTTTCTTCTAACTCAAAAAATTAATTAATTCAAAAAAATAAGTCAGTAAAATTAATTTAACTGATGAATTCTACTTATTCGTAAAATAAATTTCTTTTTTGAGCTTTTTATTATTTATATTACAAAGAGCAAGAATTTACTTTCATTCGCAAAAACAGATTTTTACATTCTCATCAAAAATGAGAAAGTATTGGATTTGTGCGATTTTGAGAAATTTCTAATTTTGATAAATCTTTACGTTTCATGACCCCCTGATTCCAAAAAAATGGTTTTTAGAGAAGTGTCTGTCTGTCTGTCTGTCTGTCTGTCTGTCTGTTGGTCTGTAGAAAATTTTGTCTCGACGATAACTCGAATAAATTTTAACGAATCGTCTTGCAATTTGGGGTGCTTTTTTAGTCCATTAAAATAAAGCCTGAGTTCGTTGGACAGCTCATTTCGTCAAAAAACCACAAAAATACAAAACTTTTAAATTTTCAAAATTTTGTATTTTTTCCAATTTTCAAAAAAATATTTTTTTCTAATTTTTTCCTTAAATTTTGTACAAAAACAAACAACTTTTCCTTTAAACACTTTTTTGTACAACAAAAAACAAAAAAGTTATGAATTTTTTTAAAATTTTGAAATTTTCAAAATTTTGGATTTTTGACAATTTTTAAAAAAAAAAATTTTTTTAATTTTTTTCCTTAAATTTTGTACAAAAACAAACAACTTTTCCTTTGAACACTTTTTTGTACAACAAAAAACAAAAAAGTTATGAATTTTTTTTCCAAAAAAGTGCAAAAAATTGAGATTTATAGTGAGTGAAGCATTAGCCGAAACATTAAAAAACATTAAAAACATGTCAAAACTTTCACTTTTTTCTTTTAGATGCCAAATTTAGGTAAATATACAAAATTAGGAACAAAAAAGAACTCAAAATATCCGAAAATTTTGCTGTTTTTGAATTTTTTCGTAATATTTGTTTTTTACATTCTCATCAAAAATGAGAAAGTATTGGATTTGTGCGATTTTGAGAAATTTCTAATTTTGATAAATCTTTACGTTTCATGACCCCCTGATTCCAAAAAAATGGTTTTTAGAGAAGTGTCTGTCTGTCTGTCTGTCTGTCTGTCTGTCTGTTGGTCTGTAGAAAATTTTGTCTCGACGATAACTCGAATAAATTTTAACGAATCGTCTTGCAATTTGGGGTGCTTTTTTAGTCCATTAAAATAAAGCCTGAGTTCGTTGGACAGCTCATTTCGTCAAAAAACCACAAAAATACAAAACTTTTAAATTTTCAAAATTTTGTATTTTTTCCAATTTTCAAAAAAATATTTTTTTCTAATTTTTTCCTTAAATTTTGTACAAAAACAAACAACTTTTCCTTTAAACACTTTTTTGTACAACAAAAAACAAAAAAGTTATGAATTTTTTTAAAATTTTGAAATTTTCAAAATTTTGGATTTTTGACAATTTTTAAAAAAAAAAATTTTTTTAATTTTTTTCCTTAAATTTTGTACAAAAACAAACAACTTTTCCTTTGAACACTTTTTTGTACAACAAAAAACAAAAAAGTTATGAATTTTTTTTCCAAAAAAGTGCAAAAAATTGAGATTTATAGTGAGTGAAGCATTAGCCGAAACATTAAAAAACATTAAAAACATGTCAAAACTTTCACTTTTTTCTTTTAGATGCCAAATTTAGGTAAATATACAAAATTAGGAACAAAAAAGAACTCAAAATATCCGAAAATTTTGCTGTTTTTGAATTTTTTCGTAATATTTGTTTTTTACATTCTCATCAAAAATGAGAAAGTATTGGATTTGTGCGATTTTGAGAAATTTCTAATTTTGATAAATCTTTACGTTTCATGACCCCCTGATTCCAAAAAAATGGTTTTTAGAGAAGTGTCTGTCTGTCTGTCTGTCTGTCTGTCTGTCTGTTGGTCTGTAGAAAATTTTGTCTCGACGATAACTCGAATAAATTTTAACGAATCGTCTTGCAATTTGGGGTGCTTTTTTAGTCCATTAAAATAAAGCCTGAGTTCGTTGGACAGCTCATTTCGTCAAAAAACCACAAAAATACAAAACTTTTAAATTTTCAAAATTTTGTATTTTTTCCAATTTTCAAAAAAATATTTTTTTCTAATTTTTTCCTTAAATTTTGTACAAAAACAAACAACTTTTCCTTTAAACACTTTTTTGTACAACAAAAAACAAAAAAGTTATGAATTTTTTTAAAATTTTGAAATTTTCAAAATTTTGGATTTTTGACAATTTTTAAAAAAAAAAATTTTTTTAATTTTTTTCCTTAAATTTTGTACAAAAACAAACAACTTTTCCTTTGAACACTTTTTTGTACAACAAAAAACAAAAAAGTTATGAATTTTTTTTCCAAAAAAGTGCAAAAAATTGAGATTTATAGTGAGTGAAGCATTAGCCGAAACATTAAAAAACATTAAAAACATGTCAAAACTTTCACTTTTTTCTTTTAGATGCCAAATTTAGGTAAATATACAAAATTAGGAACAAAAAAGAACTCAAAATATCCGAAAATTTTGCTGTTTTTGAATTTTTTCGTAATATTTGTTTTTTACATTCTCATCAAAAATGAGAAAGTATTGGATTTGTGCGATTTTGAGAAATTTCTAATTTTGATAAATCTTTACGTTTCATGACCCCCTGATTCCAAAAAAATGGTTTTTAGAGAAGTGTCTGTCTGTCTGTCTGTCTGTCTGTCTGTCTGTTGGTCTGTAGAAAATTTTGTCTCGACGATAACTCGAATAAATTTTAACGAATCGTCTTGCAATTTGGGGTGCTTTTTTAGTCCATTAAAATAAAGCCTGAGTTCGTTGGACAGCTCATTTCGTCAAAAAACCACAAAAATACAAAACTTTTAAATTTTCAAAATTTTGTATTTTTTCCAATTTTCAAAAAAATATTTTTTTCTAATTTTTTCCTTAAATTTTGTACAAAAACAAACAACTTTTCCTTTAAACACTTTTTTGTACAACAAAAAACAAAAAAGTTATGAATTTTTTTTTTTTTTTTTTTTTAAGTTGTTGGGCCAGGTATATTTTTTAAGTTTTTGGGCCAGATTTAGCCAAACGGTTTATCTAGAACTAAAAAATTTTATTTTCATATTAAAATAATTTTTTTTGTCTCTCAACATTGTTTAGAAGTATTGCTTTACATATTACTCAGAAAATTTTTTTTTAAAGTTATTAAAAATTTAATTTTTTAGTATTTCTAAATTAAACAAATTTTTTCTTGAGTTCTGGTTGACCGATATAAAATTCGAAATATGATTTTTTTATTTTGAATTGCACTATTTGAATATATTTTTTGTTTTTAATCATTTTTACATTATTATCACATGAGAAAGTATTAGTTTGTAGTTTGTAGTTTTCTCTACAACATTTTTTCATAGAAACTTTTTTTTTTAAGTTTTTGGGTCAGTCCAGGTCAACTGGGTGAAAAAAATTTTATTGGTTTTCTAAAATGTTATAACTAAAATATATTCATAAAAGATATAACATTTTAGAAAATCAATGAAATTTTTTTAATACAGTTGTGCTGGTGTGACCCCTTTTTACATTTTATTTTTTGATCCTGTCTTGTTGGAAATGGTCTTTTACATTCTCATCACATGAGAAAGTATAAGATTTAGTGGAAAATTTACTTTTGCTAATTTTGTGAAATCTTTGCGTTTTGATGTGCTTTGAATCCAAAAAACATTAGGGAAAAGTCAGGGAATTTTGTTAGTCAAGGAAAAATCAGGGAAATTTTAAAAATTCTTTAATAGTCAGAGAATTTTGATCGAAAAAAACTACAAATTAAAAAACTTTGGTACTTAAAATATCAATTCAGTTTTTAATTTCGACGTTTTTGTAATATAGCTCATTATAATGGTCCCGTTACATTTTTTATAAGATTGAACCTTCTTACGGACATTTCAATGTAGAATATTAAATAATTTAAAAATTTGTTAGTCAGGAAAAGTAAAAAATTAGTTAGGGAAAAATCAGGGAATTTTGAAAATAAAATTTTGCGGCCACCCTGAACAAGGTCCGGCGATTACGTCTGTCTGTCTGTCTGTCTGTCTATCTGTCTGTCCGTAGACAAAAACTTTGTTTTTGTTACCTACGATACTGACAACATTGTAGAAAAAAATGAAGAGTAATATAGGAACGTTCGTTTTTTTGAAAGAAAGCTAAGATACCAGAGTAACTTTTCTAGGAAATAAACACTTAATTAAAACAAAAATGTCTGAGTAAATAAACAAAGAGTGAAAAGTTAGCCATTACGCTCCGGTCTACACTACACAAAAAATTTGATATTAATTCTTTAAAAATATTTTAGCTGCTTCTGCAAATCATGTTTTTACTAAGAGAATTAGTATAATTAAAAAAAACTTCACAATTTTAATCATCAAGACCAAAAATATACATTTAAATTCACATAATATCGCAATCATCAGCAAACTAAAACATGTGATGAGAATGTAATCCTTAAAGTCGTAGTAACTTTAAGAAAAAAAAATGTTTTATAAAACATATAATAGGAAACAAGAAAACAAATAATGCACAACAATTGCAGACCCCTGCGAGCGAAGCGAGCCACTTGCGCGCGAAGCGCGCAACAACACACGGAGCGCGAAGCGCGACGTGCGAAATAATCGCCGGAGCGCGAAGCGCGACGATCAATATTCGCGCGCCCCGAGGCGCGCTGAAACTTGCGAGCGAAGCGAGCCCCCGCGCGAAGCGCGGATGAGAATGTGTCCGCGCTTGCGCGGACAGATTTTTTTTCAAATAAAAGTAAATTCTTGTAAAAAATTTTATTAAAAATATACGTATTTTTAATTAACTTTTGATTTGACTGTCTATCCAAATTAAAAAAAATTATCTTCATAACGGAAAAAAGTAGAAAAATAGAAAAGAAAAGAAAGAATTTCTATTATTATAACTTCTATAATTATAATTATTATTATTAGTATTGTTAATATTATAATAATTATTATTCTTATTATTTATTCTTATTATTAATATTCTTATTATTATTTTTATTATAAAAAAAGAAGAAAATTTCTTTAATAAAAAAATCAAAAAAAGAAAATCTATTTTTTTAAAGAGAGTGTGAGTGAAAAAATAATGAAGAGAAACAAAAAAAATGTGTTGTAATATATATGCGATAAATGAATGAATAAATTTATATGTTAATATATATAATGAGAAAAAGAAAGCGAAAAAGTGGGGAAAATTTGTTGGATGTGTTGGCAGTGTCAATGGAAAATTGGGCTGAGAAAATTTGTGAGCGATAAAAAATGGGTGATTTTTAACCCCCCTCCCCTTTTTCTTCAAGTTACCTAAAAAAAAAGAAAAAAATTATAAATTATACGCCTGCTTAATGTCAGCAACCAGCAGGTAAAGGCTCCCAATAATTATTATTGTAAATGTGCAGTTATTTCACTTTTTTTTAGTCCTGAAATGTGACATTTTTTTTCATTAACAAACATGTAACTTTGATTTTCATAAATTTAATAAAAATTCTTTTATTTGTATTTAAAATTAAAAATCACAATCAAAAATTCAAATTCAAAACCAAAATCAAATACTGAGTTTCAAAAATTAAAATTTAAAACTAAAATCAAATACTAAATTTAAAACTAAAAACACTTGAAGAATTGAAACTTAGAACTTTAATTAAAAATTCTAGTTAACAAAATTTTAACAAAAATTTTATTAAAAATTAAAAAAAAGAAGAAAAAAATTGAAATATTACAAAAATATTTTTCTAAATGCAAATTTTCTCTATAGAGTGAAATATTAATTTTATGTTAATTACATGTTGCGAATGAAAGAAAATAAAGAGCCAGTTTTGTTAAAATATGTCATGCAAAAAAAATTACGATTATATTTAATGTTTAATACAAAATTATATAGAGATGGAAATAGATGAAAAATATTTTTTACTTCCCACCAGATTTTTACTGATAGGAAAATAAAAAATATTCTTTGGGTATTTTTTTTCACTTTTAATTTTTGTAATTCCCACATACAAGAAACAATAATATTCTTAAACTATTTTCACCAGAATTCAAATATTATCTTTGTTCTTTTCTAACACAAATTGGCGAAAATATTGTGAACTGATCTTAACATCGACAAAGATAATATTTTTAAAACTGTGAACTAATTAAAAAGTTTCAGAAAATTTTTGTCGCCCTGTGGATTGAACGGTGAGTGCAAAATATGCAAAGTTCTAAAAGTTTGCGTTTCGAGTCATTTTTAAAATAGCGTTTCGAGTTTAAGACCTTACCAGGCCTCGGATCGACTTTAAGGTGCAAAAAAAAGTCGCTTTAGTCGATTTAAAATAGAAAAAAGTCGAAAAAGTCGTTTATTTAATTCAGTGTCGTGACAAAAATTTTATTTTTTATTCTTATCTTTCACTGATTTCTAAATTTAATTATTTAAAACTTGAATAACTTCGTTAAATAAATATTTAAATACTTCTTGTTTGGTTTTATACGAGAATAAAATTTTCAAAAATTCTACTTAAAACCTTCTGAAATTTAATAACTTGTAAAAATTACAACTTTAATTCTCTTCAAATTCAATTATTTTCTACAACTTTTAATCAAACTTCTTCTCGAAATCAATTATTTTTAATAATTTTCCGAAACTTCTTAGAGTTAAATACAGAATTATTATTATTATTATTTAAATTGTTATTAAATTATTATTTAAATACAGAAATTCAGTTTTTTATAATGATTCCAACTGTCCATGTTTTTTAAGTTATTAATTACTTTTCAAAAAATTATAATAAAGAAATTCTTAAAATTAATTTTTCAAAAATTTTTTAAAAATAATTTATAAATAATAGTTTTGTAGATAATAGTTTTTTATTCATATGCAATTTAAAAATTCTCAAACAATTGAAATTTGGTAAATTCTATTAAAAAAAAAAAATAATTGAATTTTTAAAGAATTTTAATTATTAATATAAACTTGACTTCTCAATTTTAATTAATCTAAAAAAAGTAAATTTTAAAAAATTTTAATTTACTTTTTTCGAAAAGAATTGAATTTCTTAAAAGAATTTTTGTATAATTTAAAAAAAATTTTTTTTCAAGAATTTTGATTATAAATTTTGAACATGATTGTTGAATGTAAAAATAATTGCAAAAATTTTAATTTTTTTTTGTATGTATTTGAAGTTTTGGAAATTTCTATTTGAAAATATTGAAAATAATTGAATTTTAAAAAATTAGAATAGAAAAATTTTAAGAATTATTTTTTTCAAAAATATTTTAGTATAATTTTTGAAAGCTAATTTTCATTAATTACCATTTTTTAATTTACACTTGAAGATTTTTCATTAAAATTTTTGAGAAATCAATTATTTCCAAAATTTGCAATTAAAATTCTTTAAGTTGATTTTCAAAAATTTTTTATAAAACACTTTGAAAAAAATCAATTATTTTCAATTAAATTTTACGAAATTTCAATTATTGAAACTCTTTTTCTATTGTAAATTTTAAAAATTTATTTAGTAATTTATAAAAAATAGTTGAATTGTTTCGAAGAAATTATTAAAAATTTTAGGAAATATAATTGAATTTTATGAAAATATTTGAAAATATTTGAATTCTTCCGAGAAATTCAATTAAAGTTGTTTTGAAAATAATTGAATTCCTGCAAAGAATTTTACTATTTATAAAAAAAAATTGAATTCTTGAGAAGAATTTTACTATTTATAAAAATAATTGAATTGTTTCAGAAGGATTTATGAAGATTTTAGAAAATAATCAAATTTATTCGAAATATATTTAAAAATTTCTTTAAAAATTGAATTTTTCCGAGGAATTCAATTTCAATTATTTTCGAAATTTGCAATTAAAATTCTTTAAAAGTTGATTTTCCAAAATTTCTTATAAAATACTTTGAAAAAAATCAATTATTTTCAATTAAATTTTACAAAATTTTCAAAAGAATTTGATCTAAATTTCTTAAAATAATTGAATTATATTCAGTAGAATTTCAATCAAATCTATCAAAATAATTCAATTATTTATAAGAAAAAAATAGATAAAATTCTTCGAAAAAATCCAATTCTTCTTCTAAATAATAAAATTCTCCGTAGAAATTCAATTATTTAAAAAACAATTTAATACAATTCTTCAAAGAAATTCAATTATTTTCAAACAATTGTTTTATTCCTTATCAAAATTTCAATTATTTTAATAAACAGCAAAATTCTTCGCCAAAATTCAATTATTTTCGAAAATTCTAATAAATTTCTAAGCAAGTTTTCAATTATTAAAAATATTACTAAAATTTTTCGTCAAAATTCAATTATTTTTTTAATTGTCATCAAGATTTCAATTATTTTGATAAATAGAAAAATTCTTCGACAAAATTCAATTCTTTTCAAAAACTTTAATAAAATTATTTTCAAAAATTTTTCTCTATGTCATTAATTTCAATATTTAATATTGTATGAAAATTTACCAAAAGAATTCAATTATTTAAAAAAAAAATGTAAATAATATTGTCAGCAAGATTTCAATTATTTTCATAATTTATAAAATTTTACGCGGGAATTTAATAACTTTAATGAATTTTAATAAAGTTTTTCGCAAAAATTTTATAAGAATGGAATTATTTTTATAATTTATTAAATTCTTCGCAGTAAATTAAAAACTTAAAAAAATTTTAATAACATTCTTCGCCAAAATTAAATTATTTTCAAAATTTTTTTACGAAATTTCAATTATTAAAACTCTTTTTTATTGTAAATTTTGAAAATTTATTTAGTATTTATAAAAATAGTTGAATTGTTTCAAAGTAATTATTAATAATTTTAGGAAATAATTGAATTTTATAAAAATATTTGAATTCTTCCGAGAAATTCAATTAAAGATGTTTTGAAAATAATTGAATTCCTGCAAAGAATTTTACTATTTTCAAAAATAATTGAATTTTACAATTTATAAAAATAATTTAATTGTTTCAAAGGATTTATTAAGATTTTAGAAAATAATTGAATTTATTCGAAATTCAAAAATTTCTTTAAAAATTGAATTCTTCCGAGGAATTCAATTAAAATTGAATTCAATGTCAATTATTTTCAAAATTTGCAATAAAAATTCTTCAAAAGTTGATTTTCAAAAATTTCTTATAAAACACTTTGAAAAAAAATCAATTATTTTCAATTAAATTTTACGAAATTTCAATTATTGAAACTCTTTCTAATTGTATATTTCGAAAATTTAATTAGAACAATTATTAAAAAAATAATTTTTTAAGATTTGTCTAGTTATTTTTTACACTATACTTAAAAATCGAAATAACTTGCAGTCTATACGAAAAATTATTGCAATATTTGGAAGAAAAATCGTAAAAGTCGTAATTTTTGAAAATAAGTCGAAAAAGTCGTAATTTTTGAAAAGAAGTCGAATAAAGTCGCATTTTTTGAAAGTAGTCGAAAAAAGTCGAAAAAGTTATAATATCCGAGGCCTGGCTTCTTCGATCCTCGCCCCACTGAAATCAGAAAACTGCATTAACGACTCACCTCTCAAATGAAGTGTTAAATGTAAATAATGTATAAAAATGTGAAAAAAACCCTTTTTTTAAAAAATGAAATGTTCCATCTCTATCATCAAACACGCAAACACACACACAAGACCATACAACACCACACCGCCAACACATCCACGGTGAGCGAGGATTAGATTAGAAGGATTATTTTTTTTTTCATTTGTCTTTAGCGAATGGGTGCAAATGTTTCTTTTCTTTTTTTTAATGGTTAGGATTATCGTGAATGGGTGGGGTAGACTCTTACCCTTCCTGGTGGAGCAGGGTGTCGCGCGGGGTGTCGTGGTGGTGTTGGTGGTAGTGGTGGTGGTGGCGCTAGTAGTACGTGGATTGGATTTTGGACTGGATTTGGATAATTGAGGGATTGACTTTAAAGTCGCTGGTATCGCTGTCACTGTCGTCGCTCCTGCTGTTGTTGTTCCCATCGCTCCCATTGCTCCTGTTCCCATTGTTCCCATTGCTCCCATCGCTCCAATTGATGATGATGATGATGACGATGAAGAAAAACAAGAATCTAGTGAATTTTGCGAACCCGTTTTTCGTCGCGTCTGCTCATCACTGGCGCACTTTATAACCGACAGTCCATCGGCGCCTTTCAACTTTCTTCTTTCGTGCTCGTGACGTTTGCTGTTCACGGCACTTTTCACCAGGCTCGACGGTGTCATTTTCGGTGGTGGTTTTTCGGTGATGAACGAGAGACTCTCATCGGAAGGTGTGAATATGCCGGGTTTTGGAATTCGGAGTTCTTTATTAGGTTCCTCGGGTTTTTTGTTTCTTGAGGAATTGGGAGAGTTGATTGTGTTGATTGTGTTCTTTGGGGGTTTGTCCTTTATGGGTTTTTCCCTGACGTCCCGGATTGGTTTGTCTCTAGCTGGGGAGTTGAACTTTCGATTTTGTTGTTGTTCTTCTTCTTGTTCTTGTTCTTGTTCTTCTTTTTCTGTTTCTTCTTTTTGTTTTTGTTTTAGGAGGTCTTTTAGGGACTTTTCCCTTTCCTTTAGAAGGTCTTTTAGTGATTTTTCTTTAGTGGAGGGTTCTTTTGGTTCCTTGGGGTCTTTCGCGTCTTTTTTGGCTTCTTTGGCCTCTTTTGCTTCCTTCTTGGTTTCCTTGGCTTCTTTGGACCCTTTCGCTTCTTTCTTTGCTTCCTTGGCGTCTTTTAACTCTTTCGCTTCCTTCTTTGCTTCCTTAGCGTCTTTCGCTTCTTTTTTAGCTTCCTTGGCGTCTTTTAACTCTTTCGCTTCCTTTTTGGCTTCCTTGACGTCTTTTAACTCTTTCGGGTCCTTTTTGGCCTCTTTTGCTTCCTTCTTGGCTTCCTTGGCGTCTTTTAACTCTTTCGGATCCTTTTTGGCTTCTTTGGCCTCCTTCGCTTCCTTCTTGGCTTCCTTGGCGTCTTTTAACTCTTTCGGGTCCTTTTTGGCTTCTTTGGCCTCTTTCGCTTCCTTCTTTGCTTCCTTGGCGTCTTTCGCTTCCTTTTTAGCTTCCTTGGCGTCTTTTAACTCTTTCGGGTCCTTCTTGGCTTCTTTGGCCCCTTTCGCTTCCTTCTTGGTTTCCTTGGCTTCCTTGAGTGTTTCCTTTCTGACTTCCTTCGGACTCTCCTTCTTGGACTCTTTGGGGACCTCTTTCTTACTCTCCTTTAGACTCTCCTTCTTCGATTCTTTGTTCTCCTTCTTCGTTTCCTTCGGAGTCTTTTCTTCGGCTTCCTGAAGGTCCTCTTCGGCTTCCTTGAGACTTTCTTTCCTTGTTTCCTTAAGACCCTCTTTCCTGGCATCCTTTAGACCCTCTTTTCTAGTTTCCTTAAGACTCTCTTTTCTACTTTCTTTAAGACTCTCTTTTCTACTTTCCTTAGGACTTTCTTTTTTGCTCTCCTTAAGACTCTCTTTCCTACTCTCCTTAAGACCTTCCTTCCTAGTCTCTTTCCCATCTTTCCTGCTCTCAAGACCTTCTTTCCTAGTCTCTTTCCCTTCTTTTCTACTCTCCTTCCTGGCTTCTTCCCCGTCCTTAGTTTCCTTCCCCAGAAAGAGGTCTTCAACTTCCTCACCATTCTCCTTTTCCCTCAGATTTCTCTCCCTTGTCCTCGGCGACGAGAGGGGACTCGATGACAAGAGGGGACTCAGCGACTTCTTTCCCTCCTTTAAGGCATTATTCTTCCCAGGTTCCCGAATTTCGTTCTCGTGAGTTCTTTTTCTCCGATCGGGAGCATAGTTCGGAGGCGGAGCACCGGGTTTGGCGCGACTACTTCCAGGCGCCGCGAAAAAGTGACTGAGACCATCGAACAAACCCTTCAATTGTCCCGAACCTGGTTTCACTTTCGTCTCGATTGTCTCGGACTTTTTCCTCTTCTTCGAATCCGTGGGACTCGCTGCCGGTTGAATATGAAGACCAAAAGTTGGTTTATCGTTAAGATCGAGTTTCGGAAGCGTTGCGCCGAAGGTACTGGTAATATTACTGAAAAACGGCGATTCTACGGTTAGTTTCGCGGCGGCTGCGGCGAATCCCCAGGGTTTGTCCTCGTTCAAATCGCAACTGAACGGAACTTTTGATTTTTGCTTCTGCCTCGGCGATTCGTCTTCCGATGAAGAGGTTTCGATAGATTCACTAGATTCATCTTCATCCTCATCAATATTATCATTTTCTTTCTCTTCTTTTTCTTCTTCTTCTCCTTCTTCTTCCTCTTCTCCTCCATCGTCATCATCATCTTCCTTCTCGTCTTCACTGCTGTTTTCACTACCGGAAGTTGAATTTTCACTGCTGCTGCTGCTACTACTGCTACTGCTACTACTACTGCTCGATAATGGAATTCTAGGTAGCACTTTCTTTCTTACTGATTGTAGCGATTTTCTTTTTTCAGTAATAGCTGCTGCGGCGGTGCGCTTCAATTTATTGTGATCGGTATTAAATGCACTTAACCTGAAAAACTTTTGCTTCTCCTTGGAGATTTTATCATTTTTCTCTTCCAATAGTCGACCCTGACTGCCGGCTGCTGTGGGGCTTGGGATTTGGGGTAAGGGAGAGGAATTAGAAATTGGTTGACGAGGGGAGACAACACCCGCATTACCGTCCGAGCAGCTGTCCACCTGAGCCACCGTTGGACTGCTCTTCTTTCCTGATGGGGTCGATGATGCCGTCAAACTCTTTCTCGATGCATTGGATCTAAATTAACAAAAATTTTGTCCATGTCAAATTTTGGTTTTATATTAAAATAAAAAACAGTCCTGAAGTTAGCGTTGAAAACTATTTTTTTGGGAGAATTTTAGAGATAAAAATGTGTCACTAATTTCAATTCATTTATTCAGTTCGTTTATGCTACAAAATAAGTTAAGAACACTTTTGTAATCTAAAACATCTAAAACATTAAGAAAATAATTTTATTCTTTTCATTTTTGTGAGTAAAACAAAGTTTTTCACGCGCTAACATCAGGGACGTAATATAAAATACAAATTTACTAAAATACAAACAAAATTAATAAAATAAAATAAAAAATTGCTAACATAAAATTACTAAAATAAAATGAAACTGAAAAATGCTAATAAACGATCGTTTTTTTAAATTTCGTTACCTAATTTGTTTCTAATTCCCAAAAATAAGAATTTTTAACAAAATAAACTTTGCGTTTGAATAAAAATTACAATTTTGTCTCGGAGACAAGTTTCTCTTTTATTATTAAAAATTAATTTTTTAAAGTATTTTTTAGTAACAATTTTCAACTTTTGCAAAATTAATTTTTATTAAAAAATAATTGTTCATATTTTCTAAAATTTTTTATATTTTTTTAAAAAATGTATTAAAATTACTTTTATTATTATTATTTTTGTTATTAAATTTGTTATTATTTTTGTTATTATAAATAAAATTTTAAAAAATTTGTATTTTCAAATAATTTCAATTTTGAAATAATTTGTGGTTCAAAATAAAAGAAAATTCAATTCTTAAATAATTTATTAATAAATTCAAATTAATTGTATTTTCTTTAAAAATTTGATAAAATTGTGCGTAAAAATTAAAATTATATATTTGAAGATTTTAATTAAATTCTTTATGAGAATTGAAATAAATTCAATAAAATTTAAATTTAATTCCTCTAGAAAAATTCAATTACTTTCGAAAATTTTAATAAAATTCTTAGCAAGATTTAAATTATTTTCATAATTTATAAAAATTTTACGCAGGAATTTAATTATTTTAAGGAATTTGAATAAAATTCTTCGCAAAAATTCAATTATTTTCCAAAATTTTTAATAAATTCTAGTTATGAATTCAATTATCTTTAAAAATAGCAAAATTCTTCTCCAAAATTCAATTATTTTTATAAATAACAATATTCATCACAAGAATTCAATTATTTCAAAATTAATAAAATTCTCTCCAGAAATTCAATTATTTTCCAAAATTTTTAATAAATTTCTGAATTCCATTAATTTCAATATTTACTATTTAATTTACTAAAATTAATAAAATTTTTAGCAGTAATTTAATTATTTTCAAAAATAAATAAAATTATAATTATTTCCAAAAATTAATGAAAGTCTGTGCAGGATTCAATTATTTTTTTAAATTAGTAAAATTCTTCGCTAGAATTAAATTATTTTTAAAAATTAATTTAATTCTTCGTAGAAATTCAATTACTTTCAAAAATTAATAGATTTCTTTACAGGAATTCAATTATATTTTCAAAAATTAATTAAATTCATAGTAAGAATTAAATTATTTTTAAAAATTATATAAAATTCTTCACAGAAATTCAATTACTTTCAAAAATCAATAAAATCTTCGCAGGAATTCAATTATTTTCAAAAAATTTCTGTAATCCTTATTAAGATTTCAATTATTTTTATAAATTTTAGCAAAATTCTTTGCCAAAATTCAATTACTTTCCAAAAATTTTAATAAAATTCTTGTGAAAATTTCAATTACTTTAAAAAAAATTCAATTATTTAAAAGAAATTTTAATAAAATTCTTATCAAAATTTTAATTATTTTTATAATTCATAACATTTTAAGCAGAAATTTAATTATTTTAATGAATTTTAATAAAATTCTTCCCAAAAATTTTATTATTTTGAAAAATTTTAATAAAACTCTTCCCAAAAAATTTTACTATTTTGAAAAATTCCAATAAAATTCTTTATCAGAAAAAAATTTAATAAAATACTTTGAAAAAATTCAATTCTTTCTTTAAATAAAAAAATTCTTTATAAGAATTCACTTATTATTAAATACAATTTTAATAGAATTCTTATGAAAATTTAAATTATTTTCTTAATTAATATTATTTTTTGGAAGAATTCAATTATTTTCAAAAATTTTGAAAAAATTCCTTAAAAGAATTTAAATAATTTAAATATTTTATTTTTATTTATTATAAATAATTTATAAAATAAATATTATCTAAATTAAATCTCTCGTAAGAATTAATTTATTTTTAAAGATTTTATTTAAATTTTTCGCAAGAAATTGAATTAATTTTGAAAAATTTGGATAATTTTCTTTATATAAGAATTCAATTGTTTGAGATTAAAAATTATAATTAACAAATATAATATAAAAGAAATATTTTTAATTGAGAACTATTTGGTTTAATTAGTTTTTCCTATTTTTTAATCTTCAAAGGAATAAATGAGAATTTCGCATTAATTTTAAAATTCTAAACATTAAAAAGAAAAATTACCAAAAAAAAATTAGGAAAGAAATTAGCAAAAAAACGACCAACTTCAAAACTTAAAAGTCGTCTTTTAAAATTATTTTTTAACAAAAAAAGCCTAAATGCTATTTCATATTTTCCTTTTTTTAACAAATATTTGAAAACTTTCGTAATTTTAAGGTTTTTTTATCATAAAAATAATTATTTTTAATAATAAAATTAGTAAACAATAGAAAAGTTATTATAATCAAAAGGAAACAAAATTTCAAGTGACTAGAGTTTTGTAAAGCAAAAAAATCGTAAAAATCAAAAACAAAAGAAGAAAAAAGCGAAAAAAGAAATAAAAGTATAAAAAAAGGGGAAAAAAGCAAAAAAAAACTAATAAAAAAGTAAAGAAAAGAGGAAAAAATCAAAAAAGGAAATAAAAGTGTAAAGAAAAAGGAAAAAAACAAAAACAAAAGAGGAAAAAGACAAGAAAAGAAATAAAAGTGGAAAAAGGGAAAAAAGCAAAAAAAAAAAACAAAAAACAAAAATCAAAAGAGAAAAAAAGCAAAGAAAGAAATAAAAGTGGAAAGAAAGAGTAAAAACAGCATAAAAAAACAAAATAGGAAAAAAGCTAAAAACAAGAAAAGAAGAGAAAGAAAAAAACAAGAAAAAGGAATAAAAAAACTTACTTTCGATTTTCTCGTATTTTAGTGAGTTTTTTCCTTGCGCTCGTCGGCGTTGTTGTTATTGAATCCAATTGTGAATGAACATTATTATCCTTATTATTATCCTTGAGCTTTTTCCCCTGCTGCTCCTCCTTTGGCGTATGCGTCGTTTGACAATGTCGACATCGCCACGGTGCTTTACATTTTTTATCAAGAACAGGATCGAGACACGACGGATGATAACATTTAATGCACGCAGCGCATTTCACAAGATAATTTTGTGATTCACGATCCGTTTGGCAGCCGGCGCAACGGGGCGAACAATCGTCACATGACCACAATGCTCCTCTATCGACGAGCAATGCGAGTTCCGCCGGTGCACAGGAATTGTGTAATGCCGCGCCGCACATTGTACAACGGCTGAGCTTCTCCGACGATGTTGAATTAGCGCCTCCTCGCTTTCCATTATTATTGTTTCCCGCTGTCGTTGCCGCAAGACACTCCTTACATATTGGCAACGGCGCTGGTAACTGCGAAGCCAATAGAGGCAAAGAAAAAAAAAAATAATAACACTCAATTTTTAGGGGGGGGGGGGGGAAATACTGAAACAATTCCGTTAAAGAAAAACGAAAAAATTCGGTAAAAGGGAAGAATTCCGTAAACAAAAATGTGAAAAAATTCCGTAAATGAAAAGCGGAAAAATTCGGTAAATATACAGACAGAGGGCACAGCCTGAAAATAATATCGATTAAAGGGAAACGAAAAAAAATTCTCCTCTCTCTACACAAACAACTTTAGAACTACTACCGCCGGTTAATATTCAATTAACTATTTGTTTAATTTCGGAAGGAATTAAACGTTGGTTTTATGTTTAGGAAGAAAATAAAAACACCTACTGCACTTTTTGGTGAATAAATGACGAAACTTGTTATTTTTTTCTGCACCATGACGCTATGGTTTTATTTCTTTGTAACGTATTCGTTGTCGTACACCTCGTACACTCAACGTGTCCTGTACAATTTTATGATCAGCTTCAATTCAATTCAATTTCAATTTTCAGCGTTGGCACTTATACTTGCGTTACGCTGCGTATATACGGCCATGACCTGGTGACTAGTGAATACGGCTTAAGCCTGTGAACAGAGTAAAGTTTGGCGGCGCGAACGCCGACCGACCACGGTGTGCACGGCAACACAGTCGGAGAGCAAATAATAGCACTCCGTCTACGTTCCCGTGAACCAATGTAATTCGAGTAGATAAATATGTTTAAATTATAAAATATAAAAGCATGAGATTAGAGGAAGAAAGTAAATAATTATATTTTAATATTAGCGCGTTTTAAGAATCTAAAAACATGAGAGACGACTCTTGGATTAGGGTTAGAGAGAAATTGTACACTGCAAAATGGAGGGGGACACTTTAAAGCTCTTGAAAGGGCTTTAATTAAGTCTGGACGAAATGTGTCGAATCTGGGACAAGACCAAAGAATGTGATCGAGATCTTCATCAATATTTGGACAGTGTGGGCAATCGCCAGACTGAATGTAATTTTTTCTAGCGAGACTAGCACCAAGGTTATAGTGATTACTTCTTGCACGACATATAGAAGTGATCCAGAGTCTGCGAGCCACGAAGTTCGCAAACCATGGTTTTCTTCTGGGTTGGTAAAAACATTGTGTGTATTTAGCACCTTTATTTTTGCCTACATCCAGAAAGTATGAGTTGCAGCTATCAGATAGCTGTTTTCGAGCAAGACAAAAGAAGTCAGAATAAGATAGAGGTATGTTTAGTTGTTGAGGATTGGTGGATGCGTCTTTCGCCGCCCTGTCCACTTCCTCGTTTCCATCAATACCTGAGTGACCAGGGATCCAAACGAGAGTAGATGGACGATTTAGATTAGAAAGGATTTTTAAGCGGTTTCTGATAGCAAAAATTATATAAGATTTAATTTTGTAGATGTTTTTAGAAGCTAGGTTTTTAAGAACACTAAGAGAATCTGAGAAAATGACCGTATTAGAAAGATTAGAATTTATAATGTAATCTAAAGTAAATAAAATTGCAAAGGCTTCAAGAGAAAAAATTGAAGCATGTTTTGAAATTTTGAATTTAGAGGTTAAATTTAAAGAAGGACAAACAAAGGCGCATCCAGCCAAGTGTTCCTTTTCTGATTTGGAACCGTCAGTAAAAAAGAAAGTGTGATTTGGAAAGTTAATGTTGGATAGATCCTTAAATAATATTGAAGGTTTAGGAGAGTTTTGAAGTGATTTGCCCCAATTAAGAATAATTTGGGGAGTAAATAAATGATCCTCAAAGAGGAATTCGAAGTAAGGGTCAAGGTCCTTGCTTCTGATTAATTCGCTGTAGGTTTTCGATTTTTCGAAGGCAATTAAAAGAGGAAAATTAAATTTGGTATTAGAATCAATAGTGAGTCGAGAGAGTTCTGCAAGTTTAGCTGGAAGAGGATGAGTGGAATTTGAATAAACTCTGTAGAGATATGTTTTAGCAAGGTAATTAAATCTACTTCTTAAAGGGGGTTCACAACATTCTGCAAGCATTACGTTAATTGGGGTGCTCTGTCTGTAGCCTATGGCTAGTCGCAGAGCTTGGTTACGAATCTTTTCTAAACGCGAAAAATTTTTATGAGACTTAAAGTTAGAGCCTTGTGAACCATAATCAATAGGGCTTCTAATTAGTGAGTCAAAAATGCGAAGTAAAAGTTGAGGATCTGCTCCCCACCAAGTACCTCGAAGCACCTTTAGTACATTTAAAATCTTTCTACTTTTATCACACAAATAGTTAAAATGAGTATCAGAGGAGGAAGATTGATGAAAGTGTATGCCGAGATATTTAACTGAAGGACATGGTTTAATAATATGATTATTTAAAGATAATGTAAGGGTTGGATCATTTAGATCAAGTTTTTTATTACTAAAGATAACAAATTTGGTTTTGACTGGACAAACTTCCAGACCTCTCTCAGACAAGTGATCCGAAAGGGAGTTAAGGCTATTTTGAAGGGAGTTAATTACTTGATTTAAATTTGGGGAACGACATGAAACTGATAAGTCATCAGCAAACTCGTAAATTTCACAATCCGCGGGAATAATAGTATTCAGATTCCTAGTGTATATTGCGAAATTAATTGGACTAAGAATGCTACCTTGTGGAAGGCCAACAGTGCTAGTTCTTGGACCAATAACCACGCCATTAATCTTGACATATATGTTTTTACATTTTATTGAATTGTATATAAAGCGAGATATTGATTCCGGAATGCCAATTGATTTAAGATCATCTACTAAAATATTTGGAACTACGCTAGGGAAAGCACCCTTTATGTCTAAAAAGAGAGCACCGACAAATTCGCGTTGAGCTAAGCCTGACCAAATTTCTGTCGAGATTAAGGCAAGATTATCCGTACAAGATTTGCCCTTCCGAAAACCGAATTGGTAAGGACTAAGGATTTTATCGCGTTCTATAAGCCAAGTGAGTCTATTATAAATAAGTTTTTCTGCGACTTTAAAGAGACAAGAGGCCAACGAAATAGGTCGAAATTTACCAGGTGAAGATGAGGATTTTGGGAGGAAAAAGATAAGAAAATTGTTCCAAGAAGGAGGAAAAGTTCCGCTGGAAATTATTCTATTAAAGATTGATAAGAGGGGTGATAGGGACTCTTCTGGAAAATGTTGAATAATATTAAAATCAATTTTGTCAAGGCCTGGGGAGGATTTAGTTTTACAAGATTTAATTACTATTAAGAGTTCTGATAAAGAAAAGGGTGATTCTAGAAATGGGTTATTATCGAAATTATTGGGAAAATTGTCGTGGAATACCGTAGGGGGATAGAGATCATCCACAAGGGAGTGGAGTTTATCTATCGTTTCTCTATCTGCTGAGCATGAAGCTGTTGCAGGTTGAGTAAATCGGTTTTTAAAAGATTTTATTATGGCCCATATTTTTGTTAAAGGAGTATGTCTGTCCAGGGAATCGCAGAAGTTTTTAAATGATTGACGTCTAGCCTCACTAAGCGTGCGCTTAGCTATGGCTTCCGCTTTTTTATAATTAAGAAAATTTGAGTAATTAGCTAACTTTTTATAATTTTTAAAAGCTACTTTTCTATTATTAATGGCTTCATCGCATTTATTGTCCCACCAAGGTGCAGGAACAAAAGGTTTTCTGGAAGAGGTAGCATTCTTATTCGCGGGAGCGTTTTTCCGTTGAGGACATGCTGTTTTAATTGACAAGTCAACGAGTTCTACAAAATTATTATAATCAGAGATAGGATTATCAGTGTATAAAATATCAGAATTTGACTCCACGGATGAACGCAGTGTGGTGGTGAATAGGGTCCAATTTATATTTCTTAAATTATATTTGTGAGAGGAAAAAGATGCCATTGGTATTGAAATGCCCAATGACGAAAGAATAGGAAGATGATCACTACCCAGCGGATCGTCAAGGACATTCCAAGATGAGGACGTGAAAAGGTTTGAAGAGACGAGAGTAAGGTCCAATGCAGAACCAGGATTAGGTGGCCGACCTACCATGGTAGGTGAGCCATCATTTAAGAGGATGAGGTCCATCTCATCCAGTTCTTCACACAAGTTACGCGCATTGGGACAGACATAAGAGCCTCCCCAAAGAGTACTATGACAATTAAAATCACCTCCGATAAAAACGGAGTTGAATCCAGAATTTTTGATTGAATTAAAGAAGCGTTTCCAGTAATTAAGGGGGGTTTGTCTACCAGGGACTCTATAAACAGAAACTATTAATAATTCACCCAAAGAAGAGTCAATTGAGACAGCGAGTGTTTCAAGTTCGTCTTCCTGAGTAAAAATTGTTGAAATTTTTGAAAATATCAAGCTTTTGCGAATGGCGATAATGAGACCACCACCCTTATTTACTATTCTGTCGCTTCTAATAATATTAAATTGTTTTAAAATTTTTAAATTATGGTTTTTATCGGGTTTTAAAAAGGTTTCGGAAAGAAGGAGGACGTCGAATTTATTAGAGAGACTTTGAATTTCGGGTGCCTTTTTAGAGACACCTCGGCAATTCCATTGCAGGATATTTATTTTAGACAATTGATCCATTAATGTTGTTGTTTACGGAGTTGAACAATAAGAGAATGCTTTCTATAATAGTATTAAGTAGACTTTCGTTGTGTTTAGTTTTTTCTGGTGAAGAACTGGATGAAAGTTGTGTGACATGATCTTTGATCATGGAGATTAGGAATGAAGGGAAGGATTCATGGTTGGAAGTTTGATCAATAGTGTTAGATGTTGAAGGATTAGACATGGAGCGAGAAGCAGAGAGGGCAAAACCATTAGGAAGATCGCTACCGTCTCTACCATTGTTCCATTGTGTTGCGTAGAAGGAGTTAGTTCTTTTCCGTGACTGGGGCGTGCCAATTTTTTGGGTGGCAGGTCCAATCATGGGACTTCTCCGTTTTTGAGATGAGAGATTTGTGATGTCTGAAAAAAGTTGAGAAGAGTTTTGATTTGTCGAAGAAGGAGCTGGGATTTCTCCAAGCTGTGGAAAATTTGAGAAGTTGAAAGAGTTCGGGGTTGCACCTGTGTTTCTAGGTCGAAGGATAGCTTTTGCTTCAATGAAGGAGAGTCTGTGTATGGTGGCGTAAGTACGAATTTCCTTTTGAAAGGTGAATTCCGGACAATCCTTGGATGTAGCCAGATGAGGACCAGAGCAGTTTACACATTTTGGTGTCTTTGAAGTGTTTGGACAAGGGTTGGCTGTGTCATGGGTGGTGTTTTCCCCGCAGGACTTGCATCGTGGTTGAGAGCGACAGTGTTTGGCGATGTGGCCAAACCTAAAGCATTTCATACATATACGAGGATTCGGAAAGTAAGGACGAATGGGACTTGACCCTTTGTAGACCGCTACTCTTTGAGGAAGGACCGTACCCTGAAAGGTCAGTAGGACGGTTTTCGACGGAACGAACTTAAACTCCTTGGTTTTTTCGTCGTAAACTTTGCGATTAAAACGCCGCGCTTGGATAATTTTGATTTTATTTACGTGTGGGCCCATAACCTCACCATACTCAATAATTTCCTCAACTGTGATATCCGTGTCGACATCGTTCATAATTCCCTGACAAGAAACGAAACTTGTAGGGATAATGCCTATCAGACCGTGAGATGAAAGCTGGGGGTGACTGAGCAGTTGATTGGCCACTTGACCCGATTTTACGGTAACTCTAACTTTACCCCGTCCACTTTGATTAATTTCGACGATTTTGTTTGGGAATAACGGATGAAGGATACGACCGACGGACATAGGGCCGAGGTCCTTTTTAAAATCAGCTGATTTGGGATCTCGTTGGATAAAAATTGCACAGTTGCTTTTTAGAGAATTATCATAGCTGAGTGTCTGATTAGTGTTTGTGTTAGTTTTGTCGGATGTGTCAGAGTTTGTTTGTTTTGTGCGCTGAGTTGGGGAAGGATTTTCCTTAGATGTGTCAGAGTCGTGAATTTGAGTTTGAGATGGTTTAATGATATGCGAATCATTGTTGCAGTGTTTTTTCGCGGTGAGATTCGATAAATCGTCGCGATTTTCGTTTAAACCCTTTAAAAGAACTAAACTGTTCGCGGCGTTTTCGACATCCATTTGGGTTTGAGGGGAGAGGGGAGGACCATAGTCATCCCCAAAGCCGTCCATCATGTTTGAAGAACCGGAGGAAAACCCTCCGGTTAATATACTTTTATGCCAAGACAGAGCTCTAATGGAAACTACTCGAATTCAAAATGGCCGGTCGGTTGACACGCGGTCCACGCGGTAGAGAAACGCTGACTTGGTCGTGCTAAGCAGCACGAAAACCTGAAAGCTTTCTCCACACTACACTACATAAATTCGACTACGCTTCGGTAGGAAAATCACGATTCACAAAAGACGGCAATGTGCACAAATAGCGTAAACTTTCATTACGAATGTAACACACGATGCGCTCGGTATCACCGCTCGCGAGGAACTCCTATGATCAGCTGTTGTGAACTGCGACGCATTTAGAGGTTAGATGACCCAGTGTTGCCAACTTTAGCCTACTTTCGTTCGCGCGGCAAATTTTAAACTTGTTTCTCTTTTTTCTCTTTCCCTCTCTTTCTCGTTCATTACTCCCCTCTTTCCCTCTCTTTCTCTCTCATTTCTCCCCTCTCTCCTTCTTTTTCTCTCACTTCCCCTCTCTTTCTCTCTCTTTCTATCTCTCACTCCCTCTCATTCTATTTTCACGACGCGCACTCTTACCCTTCAGGAGCGTATCTACTTTTTACTTTCCCCCTACAAGTTCAAACGAATATTTCTTTCTCTTCTTTATTTTCTGTCATAATTTTTAAAAATATTTTTCTATTATCTACTATAACTTTTTTTACACAAACTGCAGGGACTTTATTTTTTAAATAAATAAATAATACTAAAATTTAGCAAGTTTTCTATTTTCTTCTTACAATAATATTTTAATACATTTCTATATTTTCCTATATTGAAAAAGTTAATTCTATTTTCAATAGAAAATTAAAAAAAAATTATTAAAACTAAAATAAAGGCGGGAAACTTTAAATGTATTTTTCTTAACAAATTCAAGAAAAAAAAATGTAAATATGCCACAAATTAAGGCGGAAAAATTTAATTATATTTTCTACACAAATTGAAAAAAAAAATAATTACACCTATGGAAAAATTAAGGCAGGAAAATTTAATCGTATTTTTTTAAACAAATTCAAAAAAAAAAATAATTTCGATTATGAAAAAATAAAGACCAGGGGGGGGGGGGGGTTTACTTGAATTTTCTAAATAAATTTAAATAAAAAATTTAAACACTGAAAAAAATTAAGACGGGAAAATTTAATTGTATTTTCTAAACAAATTTAAAAAAAAAAATAATTACGATTATGAAAAAATTAAGGCGGGAAAATTAAATCGTATTTTTTAAACGAATTAAAAAAAAAAATAATTTCGACTATGAAAAAATAAAGGAAAGGGGGGGGGGAATTACTTGAATTTTCTAAATAATTAATTCAAATCAAATATTATGTCTATGAGAAAAATTAAGGCGGGAAAATTTTATTATATTTTCTAAACAGATTAAAAATAAAAACGACTATGGAAAAATTAAGGCGGGAAAATTTAATTGAATGTTCTAAATAAATTCAAATGAAAAATTATATGTTTAAAAAAATTAAGGTGGGAAAATTTAATTATTGTATTTTTTAAACACATGCAAAAAAAGAATTTTTACTATGAAAAAATTAAGGGGGGAATTTAATTAAATTTTCTAAATAAATATAAATAAAAAATTTTTACTGTGAATAAAATTAAGACGGGCAAATTTAATTATTTTTTCTAAACAAATTTAAAAAAAAAATAATTACGATTTTGAAAAAATTAAGGGAGGGGTGGGGGTGGGGGAATTTAACTGAATTTTCAAATTAAATTCAAACAAAAAATTATATTTATGAAAAAATTCAAGGCGGGAAAATTTAATTGTATTTTCTATAGAAATTTAAAAAAAAAGGATTTTAAATTCCGTTAATATTTGAAAATGTACTATTTTATGAAAATTTCTTAAAAGAATTCAAATATTAAAAAAAAAAATTTTTTAATAAAATTCTTAGCAAGATTTCAATTGTTTTTATAATTTATAAAATTCTTGTAAGAATTAAATTATATTCAAAATTTTTATTTACATTTTTCGAAAGGAATTTAATTGTTTTGAAAAATTTTTATTTACATTTTTCGAAAGGAATTTAATTGTTTTGAACAAATTTTTGATAAATTTCTTTACAAAAAATTAACTTAATTTTGAATACAATTTTAATAAAACTGTCATCAAAATTTTAATTATTTTCACAAATTTTGATAAAACTCTTTAAAAGAATTTAAATAATTTAAATATTTTATTTTTATTTATTACAAATAAATAAATAAATATTTTCAAAATTAAATTTCTCGTGTGAATTAAATAATTTTTAAAGATTTTACTTAAATTTTTTTCAAGAAATTTAATTAAGGAGAAAAAATTTAATTATTTCTAAATTTTCTAAAAAAAAAAAATTCAAGAAAAAATAAAAATGACAATTGAAAAATTAAGGCGGGAAAATTTAATTGAATTTTCTAAATAAATTCAAATAAAAAATTATAACTATTAAAAAAAATAAGTGGGGGAAATTGAATTGTATTTTCCAAACAAAAAATTTTTTTTAAATTGTAACTATAATCACAAAAATTAATGGAGGGGGGAGGGAGAATTTTATTTAATTTTCTAAATGAATTTAATTAAATACTTTAAACTTTGAAAAAAATTTAATTATTTCTCTTCTAACAAATTCAAACAAAAATTATAACTAATAAAAAAAATTAAGGCGGGAAAAAAATTAAAAAAAAAAAATTAGTACTAAAAATATAAATTTATTTTTAAATTCAGCGAAAAAATTTGTATTACATTCTCAGTTTATTAAAAAAACATTTTTTTTAAACGTGAGAAAAATAGTGTAAATCGTGTAAATAGTCAAAACCGTCAAAACAAAAGGAAAATTACATTAAAATGAAAAATAAGGAAATTAACAAAATTAAAAGAATTTTAAAGAATAAGAAAAAAAACCAAAGGAGATAATAAAAAAGCATTTAAATGTGGGAAATTACAAATTAGTGAAGAAGGCAAGATAAAAGAATAATAAAAAAAGAGAGAAAAAAATTACACGAATGTTTTGGACGTTTAATATGAATTATATTTTTCCACGAGGGGGAGTGCCAATCACATTGCAAGGCGACCTTCATGGCTGGTGAATAAGTACGTTTATATATATATATTAGAGAAAGAGAGACAGAGAAAGTTTAAGGGCGTTACAAAGAGTGTATATAACATAATATATATATGACAACCAAAAGAGAGGGTACAAAACACACACTTTTACGCGTTTCAGTTTCGCCTGGTTAAAATAAAAAAAAAAGAAAAAGAAATAAAAGAAAAGGGGGAAAAAAGGTGAACGAGAGTGCACGCAGTAAAACGTAATTATTCATTCCGGTGGTTACGAAAACCTTGCTATCTTATACCATCTCAAGGGGGGTGCATCTTATTAATTCAAAACGATCCTTCTATCTTGTCCCTTATATATTATACATTTATTTATAATTTCCAGTCATCTTTCAAATTTCAACCAAATATATTTATCTACGACAAAAAATTTTTTTTTATTTAACTTCAAAATAAACTTACTTTAATAGCTTTATTATATAACCTCAAAATTAGCAAGAAATAAAAGAAAATACTCTATTATTTTGCAACAGTCGGTAAACTAGAGTTTAAAACCTAAAATATTCAAAATAATTTTTTTTTTAATAAATCGACAAACACAACATGATCCCTCTTCCCTTCCCTATATAGAAATGTGACGTTATTTGTGAACGACCCTTAATAATAATAAGAAAAAATAAATTACCTTCTCCTCCCACCACTAGGAATGTTAAATTGTTTGTGAACGACCCTTAATAATAATAGGAAAGAATAAATGACCCCTTCTCCCTCCCACTAGGAATGTGACGTAATTTGTGATCGACCCTTAATAATAATAAGAAAAAATAAAAAACAACAATAAAAATCGCAAACGTAGTTTGTGAACAACCCTTAATAATAATAAAAAATTTTTAAATGAATGGAAATAGCAGACGTAGTTTGTGAACGAACCTTAATAATAAGAAAAAAAATAGAAAACGTAGTTTGTGAACTAACCTTTATAATAATAATAATAATAATAATAATAATAATAATAATAATAATAATAATAATAATAATAAAAATAAAAGACCAAAATAAAAAAAATGAAAATAGCAAACGTCGTTTGTGAACGACCCTTAATAATAATAAGAAAAAATGGAAAACGTAGTTTGTGAACGAACCTTTATATTAAATAATAATAATAATAACAAAAAATAAAAATCAAAAATAAAAAAAAATGAAAATAGCAAACGTCGCTTGTGAACGACCCTTAATAATTATAAAAAAATGGAACCCTTAATAATAATAAGAAAAAAAATGAAAAACGTAGTTTGTGAATGAACCTTTATATTAAATAATAATAATAATAATAACAAAAAATAAAAAACAAAAATAAAAAAAATGAAAATAGCAAACGTCGCTGGTGAACGACCCTTAATAATTATAAAAAAAATGGAAAACATAGTTTGTGAACGAACCTTTATTATAATAATAATAATAATAATAATAATAATAATAATAATAATAATAACAAATAAAAAACAATAATAAAAAAAATGAAAATAGCAAACGTCGTTTGTGAACGACCCTTAATAAGAATAAAACTTAAAAATAATAAAATAAAAAAATAATGATAATAATAATAATAAAGTAAATAAATGAATAACTATAATATAAATTAAGAAAAATAAAGTTAGAATAAAGCAGCAATAATAATTAAAATAAAAAAAATAATAAACATAAACAAAAAGAAGTAATAATTAAGGTTCGTTCACAAACGACGTCACAGTCAAGGGGGAAGATGTTAAAGGGGGGGGGGGTCAATTAATCCGTGACGAATTCTGAATAGAAATTTTATGTTATACAAAAAAAAGTACGAAACAAAAAACATAACCTCAAAATCATCAACATGAAATTTGTTAAAATTAAAATTTCCTGATTATTACTATACCCCCTTAAATTTATTATTAAAAATGTAGGGGGTGGGGGGAAATAAACAAAAATAAAAAGCAACACTCTAATTGATGTACTAATTATATAATTATACACTATTGCAGAAATTTAATGATAAATTTATTCCACGTAGCTAAATACTTTAATGGGGAATTAAATATTCATGTGTTGTGAATGGGTGTGTGTTTTTTTTTTTTGAAAAAGATTATCAAGAAGCTGAGAATGATAAATAGTTTACTAAATGACACGTGGCCTTCTTTACAACGCAACGCAAATCAATGCAAAGCAACGGCTTTCATCTACTTGGACCAACAACCTGTTGCTTTATAACCAATCATCGAATAAATACCACCGACATTCTTATTGGTCGACGAGGCGAATAGCGTCATTTCTCGGTGGAACAAGCTATTCACCACACGGCATCCCTCTTTCAACCATTATTAAAAAACAATTAACTGTACTCCACTATTTACTATACTATACTATATACAATACTTATAGTATACTCTAAAAGCCATTACTATATACAATACTATGCTATTACTATATTAAATATTATTTACTATACTGTACAATATACAATATTTTACTATTTCTATAGTAAATAATACTATATAATTGTAATTATAATTAAATAAAATCAATCGTAATTTATTAGGATTAGAAAAGAAATTAGTATTTACTATACTATTACTATGCTATTGCATAATATGTAAATAGTATAGTAAACAACAATAGAATAGTATTTAATATAGTATTACTAATAGTAAATAAATTTTTATTACTATAGAATTTACTATACAATAGTAATTGTAATAGTAGAATAAATACTATTTACTAAGATATACTAAATAGAAATAGTACAGTAAATAGTAATACTATAGTAATTACTATACTATGGTAATAGTATAGTAAATACTATTTACTAAGATATACTATACACCATAGTAATGCTATAGTATTTACTATTTACTACAGTATACTTTATGCTATTTCCTATACTATAGTAAATACTATTTGTATACTATAGTATTATTATTTACTATTTTTACTATAGTAAAAATACTATTTAGTATACTATAGTAAAAATAGTAAATAATAATACTACAGTATTTACTATACTAATACTATACTATTTAGCATACTATATAGTAAATACTATTTAGTATACTGTAGTAAATACTATTTACTGTACTGTAGCAAATAGTAAATAATAATACTATACTAGTTACTATACTAATACTATAGTATTTACTATATAGTATAGTATAGTATAGTAAATACTATTTACTGTATTGTAGTAAATAGTAAATAATAATACTATAGTATATACAATACTAAGCCTATAATGTTTACTATACTATTATTTACTATATAGTATACTATAGTAAATACTATTTACTGTACTGTAGTAAATAATAATACTATAGTACTTACTATACTAAGACTATAATATTTACTATACTATTATTATAGTAAATACTATATACTGTACTATAGTAAATACTATTTACTGTACTGTAGTAAATAGTATAAGTAGTAAATAATAATACTATAGTATTTACTATACTAATGTTATAGTAAATTTACTATACTATAGTAAATACTATTTACTGTACTGTAGTGAATAGTCAATAATAATACTATAGTATTTACCATACTTTTATTATAGTAAATACTATAGAGTACTATATCGTAAATACTATTTAGTATACTATAGTAAATACTATTTACTGTACTGCAGTAAATAGTATAAGTAGTAAATAATAATACTATAGTACTTACTATACTAACACTATAGTATTTACTATACTAACACTATAGTATTTACTATAATAATACTATAGTATTTACTATACTAATGTTATAGTAAATGTTATAGTAAATTTACTATACTATAGTAAATACTATTTACTGTACTGTAGTGAATAGTCAATAATAATACTATAGTATTTACCATACTTTTATTATAGTAAATACTATAGATTACTATATAGTAAATACTATTTAGTATGCTATAGTAAATGCTATTTACTGTACTGCAGTAAATAGTAATAATAGTAAATAATATGATTTCTATAGTATTATATATACTACAGTAATAGTGCAGTAAATACTACAATAGTAGCATAGTATATACTATAGTAATATTTTTTTATTCAGTTTCTATAATTTACTATAATAAATATACTAATTTTTTTTATCCTTATACATTGCAATCGATTTTATTTAATTATAATTTAATAATTTTTTATTTAGTACTTTGGATTTTTGAGAACTAACCTCAAATTCGTAATCATCGATTCATAAAAACCCCCCGAGTAATAAATTTCGTATGAAAATGAGAGAATTAAAAAAGAAAATATCGGCCATATTAGATCCGCCATTTTGGATTTTTAGAAACTAACCTTAGATTCTTATTCAGCGACCCCAAACAACCCCCGAGCGACAAATTTCCATCTTAAAAACCTCTAAATTTCTACAGTTTACGAAGAATTTCAATGAATTTATCAAATTTTTCGGCCATATTGGATCCGACATTTTGGATTTTTGAAAACTAACCTCGGATTTATATTTAAAGACCTTCTTAATTTCAAACCTTCATAAAACTTTGACAAAAATTAAAATATTTTTTCATTTCCAAGCACCCAACACCCACAAATTTATTTAACTTTGTGAAAAAAATTTATATTGCAACAAAGAATTAGCAATTTTTTAATTATAATAAATAATAAAAAACAAAGAACGTTTATGCGGCAAGATTTACATCAAAATTACAAAATCGAAAATTAAACAAAGCTAAGTTAATGAAAATGACTACTTAGGGGTTTTCGAGGTCTCCGATTACGAATACGATGTCCGTTTTTCGAAATTCAAAATGGCGGATCCAAAATGGCGGACAAATTTTTAAAAATTGATCAGATTCGTTCGAAACTTGTTAGTCAGGGGTTTTTGGGGTCGTAGATTACGAATCCAAGGTCAGTTCTTCAAAATTCAAAATGGCGGATCCAATATGGCGGACGAATTTTTAAAAATTGATCGGATTCGATTGAAACTTGTTACTTAGAGGTTTTTGGGGTCCCTGATTACGAATTTGACATTAGTTTTTCAAAATTCAAAATGGTGGATCCAATATGGCGAACAAAAAATTTTAAAATTGAGCTAGGTTCATGAAAATTAGTATACGGGAGTATTTGGGGTTGTAGATTACGAATCCAAGGTCAGTTTTTCAAAATTCAAAATAGCGGATCCAATATGGCGGACTTTTTAAAATTTGATCGGATTCGTTTGAAACTTGTTACTCGGGGGTTTTTGGGTTCGCTGACTATGAATTTGACATTAGTTTTCTAAAATCCGTAATGGCGGATCCAATATGGCGGACGAAAAAAATTTTTAAATTGAGCTAGGCTCATGAAAATTAGTACACCGGGGTTTTTGGGGTTGTAGATTACGAATTTAAGGTCAGTTTATCGAAATTCAAAATGGTGGATCCAATATGGCGGATGAATTATAAAAAATTTATCGATTCGTTTGAAACTTGTTACTTGGGGGTTTTTGGGGTCGTAGATTACGAATCCAAAGTCAGTTTTTCAAAATTCAAAATGGCGGATCCAATATGGCGGACTTTTTAAATATTTGATCGGATTCGTTTGAAACTTGTTACTCGGGGGTTTTTGGGTTCGCTGACTACGAATCCAAGGTCAGTTTTTAAAAATTCAAAATCGCGGATCCAATAAGGCGAACTTATTAAAATTTGATCGGATTCGTTTGAAACTTGTTACTCGGGGGTTTTTGGGTTCGCTTATTACGAATATGATGTTAGTTTTTAAAAACTCAAAATGGCGGATCTAATATAGCGGACTAATTTTTAAAAGTTGATCGAATTCGTTTGAAGCTTGTTACTCGGGGGTTTTTTGGGTCGTAGATTACAAATCCGATGTCAGTTTTTCAAAATTTGAAGATGGCAGACGAATTTTTAAAAACTTGTTGATTATTTATAAAAATATCTTATCGAGGGTCTGTAATTTACCTCGTTATTTTTATAATCATCGAGATCCGCAACTACAAGGAGGTTACAGAACTTTGATCCCATTTTTAAAAATTCGTCCGTTCGAATTTTTAAAAATTCGATGTTGAATTTTAAAAAACTGATCATTAACCCAAAAAGACACAAAAGATGACGATAAATTACATTTTCTAAAAAAGTCGAGCGTTAAAGTGTTAAGTAATTTATAAATGACCGCATATTAAAAAGAAAAAATTTTTTAATCAACAATGAACCTAAAATTGATCTCCTTTATCGACAGCAAATAAAAGAAAGTCGATCCCAACCTTTTTTTTGCAACTCTAACGTGAAAGTTCACCTTCTTTACCCCCTCCCCTCCATGTACACCTCAATAATCGATTCTTTTATAAGCAATACGTGTATGTAAGAGCGAAAATAGTTGAAGAGTGATGTTGTGCATTTACTGGCCGAACTATAGCGCGCGCAGGCGATGCGCACTCACACAATCCAGGAAGAAAAAAAAATTTCCTTCTTTTTCGAATATATATAGTATAAGCGGGTGGGGATTATAAATTGGAGGAAGAGAGAGATGATGCGCGAAAGCAGCATGGTGGGCATCGCACACAGTAAGTGAGTGAGTGTATTTTATTAAGAATGTGTTAGTGACGCGGCGGTTGGTTATCCTCTCACTCACTCACTCTCTATAGATGAATTGTAACCACCTGACTGTTGTCAACGCGTCGGCGCAAAATCAACATCGTTGTCGTCGTAGTTCGTGTGTCCCAGGTCTTTTCGCGCTCTCTGCGGTCCGACACGCATATATATATATATATATATATACACACATAACACAAGAGGAGGCAAAATGAGTCAAGGGGATCAATAAAAGAGCGATATACAAACGAGTTCCGAGTCGGCGGAAGTTGAACGAGAGATAGTGGCGTCGTCCACCAATCCTGATTCGCGATAATATACATACTTGACACGGCGCTGAGAGTCTTCTATAATATGTTTTGTTATATACGGTAAAGGCGTGGGCAAGCAGCGTGACTCCACAAGGAGTTAGGGAGCGAGAGGCGAAAAAACCATTTTTTTTTTACATCGCATTACGAAATAGTTTGTTAATTTTTAATCGCCAGTCATTTAACTTTGCTGATGATCGTTAGTGGCAAAATTCGACCAAATATCATGAATATTACTGCAAAATTACTAGGCAACGTTACAATGTTGACAATTCTATTATCCTATTAGGGGCCAGTTTCACCAACTCCAATTAAAAGTTAATCAATGATTAATGTCATTTTAACCGCCTATGATTGGTCCGTTAAGGATTTAATCATTAAATTGATTAACTTTTAATCGGTGTTAGTGAAACCGGCCCTTAGTGATCGAATCGGGAATCTAAATCTATGCCCAAGGTGCTAAATCAATAGATTTAGTACCTTAGACATTGAATGTCACTAAACAAGACCTAAATCTACTGATTTAGCACCTTGGATGTCAAATGTAACTAAATAGGATCTAAATCGATGTCCAAGGTCCGAAAACAATAGATTTAGCACCTTGGGCATCATATACCACTAAATAGGACCTAAATCTATCAATTTAGGACCTTGGACATCGAATATCACTAAATAGGATCTAAATCCTATTAGATCCTATTTAGTGACATTCGATGCCCAAGGTCCTAACTGAATCCAAATCGAACATTAATTCTGTTGTTTCCTTAGTGCGAACCGAACTCGACACTAAGCCTAACTTCTCCAATCGGAACCAAAGCTTATTGTCAATTTTCTTTCTTCAATATATTTGAAACCTTATATTGCTAAATCTTGTTTCTTTATAGTGCAAGTAAAACCTGGTACTAAAATTTGTCTGTTTATTGAAAGCAGAACTTGACACTAGTCTAGTTCACTGAATCTAGTTTCTCCAGTAGGAACCAAATCTAATAAACACAGAATCTGGCACTAAATTTATTTTCTTTCTTGGCTGTCAAATCTGCTATCAAATCAAATTTCTCTAATGAGAACCGAATCTGACCCAAAGAACCTGGCACTAAATTTATTTCCTACTTTGATAGGTTCGAAATCTGCCTCCAAATCAAGATTTTCTAGTATGGGAATCAGGCAGACTTCGCACTCAATAATTAATTTTTTAAAAAAAACAGCAAAAAGTATAGTTTCCAAACTTTTCCAAAGTAACTTCCTGACTTATTCCTAATTTTCATCAAAAATATTTACCTCTTTCTTGTCCAGCTAATAAATTCAATTCTTGCAACGAATTTTATTATTCATCAAAGAATTTCAATATTTAGAAAAATAATTGAAATCCTGAGAAATTTTTATTATTCATAAAAAATAATTGAATTCTTACGATGATTTTTACAAAAAATCTTTTTAAATAATTGAATTTCTTTGGGGAATTTTATGAAAATAGTAGATATTGAAAATCATTGTGTTGTATTTTATTAAAATTTTTAGAAAATAATTAAATTTCTAAAAAGTATTTTATTATTATTAATGAAAATAATTGAATTCTTGCGAACGATTTTATTAGATTTTTGAAAAATAACTGAATTTCCAAGAAAAAATTTATTAGGTACTTTTAAAAATAATTGAATTCTTTTGATGAATATTGTTATTTATGAAAATAATTGAATTTTGCAAACAATTTTAAAACAACATTTTTTTTAAATAATTGATATTTTTGAGGAATTGAAATTAAATTTTTAAGATTAATTATATTTTGTGAGCAATTCCTGTAAAATTTCATTAAAAATAATTGAAATCCAGCTATGAATTTTATTATTTATGAAAATGATTGAATGGTTGCTAAGAATTTTAATAAAATATTTTAAAAGAATTGAATTTCTGCGATAAATTTTGTTATTTTTGAAAATGATTATGAATTCCTCATAAGAATTTTATAGACATTGCGTCGTAAATAATTAATTTCTTAGAAATTTAATAAATATTATGAAAATTATATTTTAAATAATTGAATTCTTGTAGAAAACTTTATTTGTGAAAATAATTGAATTTTTCGATTAATTAATTTAAAATAGTTTTAAAAATAATTGAAATTCTTCGATGAGTTTTATTATTTATGAAAATAATTGAATTCTTGCTTCGAATTTTATCAAAAATTTTTTTAAAAATTGAAATTCCATGAAAAATGTTATTATTAGTGAAAGTAATTGAATTATTGGGAAGAATTGTATAAAAATTTGGTAAATAATTGATTTTATAGAAATTTTTTTGAAAACACTAAATTAATAAATTGAATTCCTGTGGAAATTTTACTGTTTATGAAAATAATTGAATTTCGAATATTTCTGAATAGAATTGAATCGTTTAAAAGAATTTGATTATATTTTTTGAGAATAGTTTTTAATTTCTGTTATTAGCGAATAAGTAGTGGAAATTTAAAAAAAATAAATAAATAACAGCTTTTAGTGGCTGAAATTTAAAAAAGTGCCCAAATAGTAGCACAACTTAAAAAAAGTAGTAAATAGTAGGTTTTAGTAGATGAGTGCGAAGCCTGCATTTGAAACTTGATGCTAAATTTTATTTCTTTAGTGCTAGTAAAACCTGGTACTAAAAATCTAGTTTTTTTAGTAGGAACCGAATCTGATACTAAATCTAGTTTCTCTAGTAGGAACCGCATCTGACACGAAATCTAGTTTCTGTAATAGAATCAGAATCCGAAACTAAATCCAATTTTTCAAGTGGCAAACGAATATTACTGAATACTGAATCTAGAATAACTATATAGATTTTAAGGTAATTGACAAGAATGCTACTATCGAACGAAAAACCGGAAAAGAATTATCAAAACAAAAAGTAAATTTAAAAAGATCTAGATACCAATGTTTGAGATAAGATTGAGGAGACAACATATTACAGGTTTGTAAAGTTGTAAAAAAGATTAGTAATAAAATGTTTGTACAGAATTTAGATAATCTTTCTCATTGCAAGCTATTATACGATTGGAGTTATTCCAAGCACGAAGCGGTTGGTGATTAATTTTTTCCCCTTTGGTATTTTTATTAATGTATTCCCGATTAGAAAGTGGATCTCGTATGCCAACACATGTGGCGCGGTGGTAGCACTAATACTTGTGACATTTAAATCGATTAACAAACTGGTACATTATTCTGATGGATGATTGCGGCTCCCTGGAGGCTTGTTCTACGAATCGTTTACTTGACTTCTGCTATTGCTCCTACCACTACTGCTGTACTGCTGCTTCTGCTCTTAGAACTGCTGCTACTATCACTATTAATGCTGCTGCTGTTACTACTACTACTACTACTGCTACTATTGCTACTGCTGTTACTACTACTACTACTGCTGTTACTACAACTACTACTTCTGTTACTGCTACTATTATTTCTTCTGCTGCTGTTTTTATTGTTACTTCTGTTGTTGTTACTGCTGTCGCTACTGTTATTTCTGATACTATCGCTATTAATGCTGCTGTTTCTACTGTTATTTCTGTTCTTGTTACTGCTGCTGTTGTTGCTACTGTTACTTCTGCTACTATCGCTATTAATAATGTTGTTGATTCTGCTATTTCTGATGCTATTACTCTTACTGCTGCTGTTTCTACTGTTATTTTTGCTACTGCTGCTGATACAACTGCTATTATTCCTACTGCTGCTGTTGCTACTGTTATTTTTGCTACTGCTGCTGATACTACTGCTATTATTCCTACTGCTGCTGTTACTACTGTTATTGCTGCTACTACTGATGCTAATACTTTTATCACTGCTTTTGTTAATGCTATTTCTCCTACTACTACTGCTGCTATTACTCTTACTAATCCTGTTTCTACTGTTAATTCTGCTGCTTCTGTTACTACTTTTATTTCTGTTGCTGCTTCTGTTAATACTGTTATTTCTGATACTATTGCTGCTAATACGGTTACTGCTTCTGTTGTTACTGCCATTTCTACTATTACTGTTACTGATGCTGTTGCTACTGTTATTTTTGCTGCTACTACTACTGCTATTATTCTTACTGCTGATGTTGCTACTGTTAATTCTTCTGCTGCTTCTGTTACTACTGATATTTCTGCTACTACTACTGCTATTGCTACTGTTACAGCAGCTGCTATATACAGTAAGAGTATCTGACTATGAATCACCCCTAAGCGTGAATGCTTACTGTATATAGTTTATTTGTTATATGACTGACGTCAATACAAAGAGGTTGAAGAGGTTGCCGCAGGTTATTATCTTGTTTCGATTTTTTCACATAATTCTTAGATAAAATAATATAAATTCATCATAGTATCATTCTGAGATCGTTGTAGCATATCCAGAAAATTAAATTTCACAATGAAATCATTTTCATCTGCACAAATATATTTCATTCTTTCTTCCCTAAGAAAAGGACATTCAATTAGTAGATGAAAACACATTTCCATAGTATTCGTTCCGCATCCACCACATCAGTCTCCTGACGCACTCAACTTGTAAATTTGTTTATTAATTGAAAATCCAAAAACTATTTTATTTAAGAGTCGTAATTGTCCGCTATTCCGAAACGAACTGTAAACTATCAAATTTCCTAATTATCACCAAAAAGTGTCAGTAAAGAACCTAATCTAAAAAAATTTCCAACTCACCTTCAATGCTCCATCAACAGGCGCAGATTCAGCCGTTTTCTTCGTCGTGCAAGCCGGTCGATCCGGTTGCCTAAAGAGCCTTCCATCCTGATTGACAATACCCCGATCAACGGATCTCTTCGCCGATAATCTCAGTGCCGTACGCAAATCACCTTCCACTTCCTCCTCAACCGTGTGACTTTGCCTTAAATATTTCTCAATACTCTTGAGCGTTGAACCATCACGCTCGCCCAATTCACGTACAGCTTTACCAATAACTTTCGATAGATCAGTGCTGCCTTGAACCTTAAGTGGACGTGCCTGCAGACCACCGGGGTCCTTATATGACGACTGACCCTTATTGAATATCTTTAGTACGTCACCACGTTTAACGGCCACTTCTAAATGTTCAGCGATTTCCTCCTCGTGGAAATTATGATGTTGCCGAATAGCGTGACATATCCGCTCGACACTTGGTCGCTGTTTCTGGCTACGAATCTTTCGAATCGCATCCAGAAACCATGCCGACCACGCGTCACCGGACTCCTGCTCATCCATGTGTTTATTTTTGGGATAATATTGACGAGCGTGTTTTTATTCAGCTCGTCAAATTAAACCGCCTCCCCCCACCATCCAAAGTGAGTGAGGACCTGGACATTCACATTCTGGCTGAAACCTGTAATCAGAAAAAAAGGGTATTTTAATACGATCTTTGGACCCATTACCCATTCAACCCCTCAAGGTTGTAAATGAACTATAGTTCATTTACAACCTTGAGGATTTGATTAGGAATCCAAAATGTTTCGAAAAATTATTTTTTGATTCGAGTCCACATTTCGGTGTTGTATCCAGAACGAACCGAATACGAAGAAGGGGCTAAAACCTAGATTTTTGATTTACTTCGATAATTTTTTAATTAACTTGTAACTTCGTTTGTTGTTTACAACTTGGATAATTTTGTTCTCATTTCGGACTATTTAGAACCAACAAAGACCCAAAAATTTTTGCTACTAATTGAAGATCTGTTTCAGTACTGTTTGCAGAGTATTTACCGCATGGATTTCAGATTATTTTGGACCCATTTCGGGAACTGATTTTGAACTAACAAAAACTTTCGAACAACCAAATGTTTAGCCGATAAATTGCAGATTATTCGCCAACAAATTTCGAACTATTCTAGGTTTATTTCGACTTTAGATTCGGATCCAACTGAATACTGTTTTTTGGAGAACTACACAACAGATGTTTTACAAACTGTTTTTGAACAACTTTGGGTCAAATTTCTGATTATTTGGAACTAACGAAAATCCAAAACATTTGGTACTAATTGTAGATTACTTAGAGTAGTGATTGCAGATCATTTACTTGTGGATTTCGGATTATTTTTGACTCATTTCGGAGGCAGATTTTGAACCAACAAAAACTTTTGAAGAACCAAATGTTTTTGACTCAATACAGAGGCAGATTTTGAACCAAAAAAAAACTTTTGAAGAACCAAATGTTTTGCCGACTAATTGCAGATTTTTCGACAAAAAATTTCGTATTATTTTACAATCACAACGACATTAGATTTGGATCCAACTGAATATTAATTTTTGGAGAACAACACTGCAGATGTTTCAGAAACATTTTTTGATAATTATTTAGTGCAACGTTCAGATTATTTAGAACCAACAAAACCTAAAAATTTAGGGTATCAATTGCAGATTATTTGCGGTATTCAAGAGCTATTTCCCCATCAATTCTTGAACACCAAAACGATAAACGATTTTTGAAAACCGAAAAGTCTGGATTCGATGGATTCTAAATCGAATTGCTAGGAAGGAATAATATTTCCTCTTGAATACCAAAAAACTCTTAAATCTTTCTCTCGAACGAAAATTCACTCGCCCCTAAAAATACAATGTAAAAATAAAGCCTTCCCCTCAACTTTTTTTCGTTATATAAGAATGTTAAACGTCTACTAAAATGGGTTGTTACTTCCTGCGTTCAGAAAGAAAGGAAAGCAAAGCAGAAAAAAGTCAGGAACGTGACTCGTTGTGTCGTATTTCGTCTCGAAGCAGGCAAGAGGGGTTTGAAATTCCTGCTTCCTGACCTTCCAGGACCCCCCATAGTGGTTAAGGAACGATCCCCCATAAAACCGTGACCCTCTCCACCACCTCCCTCTCTCTCTCTCTCTCTCTTTGCTCCTCTAGGGTCATTATATTACCGAGAATTAGTTTTAAATCGTGTTCCCTATTACAGCCGACAAATCGTGTGTACACGATTGTAACGACTATTAATCATTCGTCTCGGTCGCCAATATTCCGATATTATCGCTCATCTACACGGTAAACTTTAATATCTACTAATTTCATCAGTTTTCTTTTTTTGTAAATTAAAAATTATTGTAAATTTCTCCATTCTCCTTTCATTCTTTTCTAAAAGGGGGGAAATTTACTGTTTTGAAAAAGTTTTTTAAGCCGATTATTATGCGGTTATTATGTCATTAAACGCTAAGCGATTTTCGACCTTACGGCAAATGCGTCTTTTTCGATTTTTACTTTGGACAGTACAACAATCATAGTAACAATAAAATACGTAATAATTATTTTTAAAAAACAGACCAGAAAGCAATCGTTCTCAGGAAACCCAAAGAGGGAAATTTACGATTGAACAAAATTTCAATAATTTTTCGTATTTCGCTTGAAATTTGACCTAAATTTCAACGCAATTTATAATAAAATGATCTGTAGGTTAAAAAGTCTAATTTGACCTAAATGTTAACGTAACATAACGGCCCCTAGGGGGACGTTACCTTGAATGACCTCTAGGTCAAATTTGATCTAAATTTCAACGTAACGTAAAAGAAAATAACTTTTCGGGGAAAAATAGCTTTAATTTGATCTAAATTTTGACGTAACGTAACGGCCCCTAGGGAGGCGTACCTTCAATGACTTTTGACTTTTCGGTTAAAAAATTGGTCAAATTTGACGTAAATTTCAACGTAACGTAAAAGCAAATAAATTTTAGGTGAAAAATAGGTTTAATTTGATCTAAATTGTAATGTAACATAACGTCCCCTAGAGGGACATTACCTTTAATGACTTTTGACTTGCAGGTTAAAAAAACAGGTCAAATTTGACGTAAATTACAACGTAACGTCAAATCAAAAGAATTTTAGGTGAAAAATAGGTTTAATTTGATCTAAATTGTGACGTAACGTAACGGCCCCTAAGGGAAAAGTTATTTTTAATGCCTTTTGACTTGTCGGTCAAAAATAGGTCAAATTTGACGTTAATTTCAATGTAACGTAAAAGCAAATGACCTGTGGGTAAAAAAGGTCTAATTTGACCTAAATTTTCGACGTAACGTAACGGCCCCCAGGGGGGCTTTGAAATCAAATAATAAAAACTGTTTTATTTTTTACGTAACTAAACCGTAACTTTTGAGAGTATATTAACAATAGGAGAATAAGAAAAATAATTGAATAAAAAGTATAAAAATACTATAAAAAGTATAAATATAATATAAAAATGTAAAAATAATGTTAAAATATATAAAAAATACAATAAAAAATACTATAAAAATATAAAAATACTATGAAAATGTAAAAATACTGTTAAAATATATAAAAAAATAAAATAAAAAATACTATAAAAATATTATAAATACTACAAAAATATAGAGATACTAAAAAATATAAATTTTTTTCAAAAATAAAAAATATATTTTTGTCAAAAATGAAAAAGTAAAAAAGGCAATAATCAAAAACGGAATGTCGAGTGTAAATAACTTGCCGTGTTCCGACTAAATTGTTGACCTAGGTTTTCGGTTATTCAGGACGTGGGGTAATAAATAACCTCTAGTCGGTAATAAATATTCCGCTCTCAGGGAGTTTCACACGTAAGGCATTTTGTTAAAGACTAAAAAATCAAGGAGGAGGTTAGAGCAGTAGTACCCTTCTCTCACTCAAAAAGGCGGAAGTTTATATACCCCGATTTCCAAAGAAGCCAAAAAAGTAAAAAAAAAAAAAAAAACAGGGAAGTTTCCTACTTCTAATTCCGGGGTCGACTTTTTTCTCCTCTCTATATGTATGTATAAACTCCCATCTTAAATTTATTAAGTCAGAACCCTAAATACTTTTTTTTTTCTTTTTCTGCTTTCCACGCCTTCTAAATTCGACCCTAAATGTGTTCAGTCTGCTGTATATATAAATTCCACTCTAATTCGAGCTATTTAAATCCCCCCCCCTCTCTTTCCGCAATCTCTTCTTAAAAAAAACCAGTCGACATTTCTGCGCATGCGCGTATTTTAAGAGCCACGTGCTTCCATTCCCGCCAAAAATCTAACCTAAGTGGAAAAAATTATTTCTACTTAATATTTAAATTTAAAAAAAATACCTATTCAATTTTCTGCTTCCTGAATTTTTTTTTCGAAGTCCTAGACGTTAAACGTTAATAACAACGTCTGTAGGTCTATAAACGTTAATCATCGTCTATAGACTATTATTGTATCACTATAACAAGAAAATAAAATTTTAAAACTATTGACGACTTATTTCAATCCTAGTGATACCGATTTCGACACTTAGTTTAAATGCTTTAGCTTACAAACGCTATAATACTTCACCAATAGTCCTGCGACCATAATTAAATTTTGTTTAATTTCTTAATTCTTTTATCATTTTTTTTTTGTTTTCTTTTGTTTCTCATCACTTCGCTTGCTTTTTATTTGATTAATTACACACATTTTTCTTTTATTTTATACTATTTTTTTTTGTATTATTATTATTCGCAAACATGTATTGCATTAATTTGTAGTGCCTATAATGGTTTACCTTTGGCATCGCCTTTGGCTGTATTTTTTTGGTTCAAATAAAAAAAATGGAAAATTTTTTTTTAAAGAGGGGGAAGAAAATTAAGTTTTTTTTTAAATTCTCGGCGCCTTTTTTATATATTCGTTATGTATATATATTATTTTCTCGGAAATTGATAAATGTATCATCATTCACGCACGTTTTCAAGGTTACGCTCTTTGGTAATATACATCCGCCGAAAATAGATTCGAATCATTCTTAAAATTTGTTACGTTCAAGAATATTTTTTTCTTTCTTTCAATATTTAACGGAAAATAGTGAAGAATATTATAATAGTACTATTAATAATATTAATATTATCAGTCTTATTATTATTATTATTATTATTATTATTATTTTCACTCGTTAAAATTAGTTATTGTGACTAAAGAAAATGATTTTTATTGATAAAATAATAAACTATTGTTTCAATCAATGATACTTTACAATAATTTATATTGATGAAAGTAATAATTTTCATTTCTTAAAATCCGTTATTTTTTATCGAATTTAAGAAAATATTTTATTTGACAGGAAGTTTTGTTGATTTTATGTCCATTGATTGACAACAACATAAAATTAATAGTAAATTTCGTCTGTTTGTTATAAAATGTAGTTTAAAAAGAACATCGAATGCATTCAAAATATTTGCATCTTTTGACAAAGATATTTTATGTCCATCGACAACAACTTTACAATTAAAAAGTAGATTTTGACTAATTCGAATAGTACGGATTCGTTCACTGTTAATTAGTCAAAGTTAACTAATTGAATTGGTAATATAGAGGCAATTAAATAAATTAGTAACTTATATTGAATGAATCAATGAGTTTCTAATTAAATATTGACAATAATAGAATATTGTTCTTTACAAATTAAAAAGTTATTTGAAATGTGACACGTTATAAAATGCTAAAATTATTTTTAACATAAAATCAAAATTTATTTAGCAAATAAAATTTAACAATGCAAAAATATGTTATCTTTATGAAAAATACTTTAACTAATTTAATTAATAATATAATTTTGTTGATTGAATCAGAAATAAAGACAAAAAACTGTTTTAACAAAAAGCGGTCGCTTTTCGTTAAAAACCACGTTTTGTTTGTTAAAAATCGTTTTTCGGCAATTTTTATTATTATTACTTTGATTAAAATTGTTATTATTATTAAAGTAGAATACAAAATATATGGTATATTCGTTTTAAGTATATAGACGTAGTTTTTTTGAGGCCTTGCAGGTAATTAAGTCGGTACATATGCCCGTATCATATTAGGTGAAATAAAATACCGGTTGTCCGGTAAAACATGCGGCCGGGTGTTTGCCCCTCTCACACACAAGTTATAAAGTGAAAAAAAGGCAACTGCAGCTGCGACTTTTAGTTTCCTATATATATAAGTATATAAGTTTACCAATAAACTGACATGTATGATTAAATAAACCCCCCTCCCCTCTTTACAACCCCTTCCACACTACCACTTGACTTAATTCTACTAAATACATTTTAAACCTCTGACTAAAATTTTCTTCTTGTTTAAAATTTAAATAAAAAATATGATTTAATAATTACCCCCCCCCCTACTACTAGACTAAATTCTACACTATTTTAACTTTTAAAAAAATTTATTTATTTAAAATTTAAATTAAAATGAACCAATAAGAATAAGATTAAATAACCCCCACCCCCCTCTATCCCTACCCTACTACTACTTGACTAATTCTACTAAATTGTTAAACACTAAGAACATTTTTTTTTGTTTCAATTTTAAATAAAAAGTAACTAATATGACAATAATTTGATTGAATACCCTCCCCCCTTACTATTTGACTTCATGCTACTAAATTTTTAACCTTAAATTTTTTTTAAATTTAAGTAAAAAAAATAATTCATAACAATAGCAATGTAGTAATAACAATAATAACAATAATAAAGAACCGATAACAATAATAATAAAAATAACCGATAACAATAGTAATAATAATAAGAATAATAATAGAAATGATAAAAATACTAATAATAAAAAATAATTTTCTGTTATTATAATTTTAAACAAAAAATTATTTTTCTATTTTCTATAAAAAAAAAAGAATAATATTAACTATAGGAAAAACAGTAAAAATAATAATAGAAACTAAAGTAGTAACCTAGCAGAGAAAAATTTGAATTTAAACTAAATATAATTTTACTTGAGTTAAATATAAAAATATATTTTGTCTCAGAGAGGTTACAAAAATTATTTATTTTGTTTTCAATAATCATTTTATTCAAGAAAAATAAAACTTTTATTTGTTTATCAAATAAAACTTATTTTGAAATAAATAACATTTTATAATTCAATCATATAAAACTTTATTTTGAATCAATTAAAATTTTATTTGAATAAATTAAAATTTTATTTAAATCAATTAAATTTTTATTTTTATACAAATAAAAACTTTATTTCAATCAATTAAAATCTTATTTGAAAGGAATTAAAAAAAAAAAATTATAATAGTCTCTGAGTCAATCATATCTTTTATCTGAAAGCAATAATAATAATAGTAATAAAAATAATAGTAACTACTTTTATTAAATTTACAACTTCCACAAATAGAAAAACTGTTTAGTTGAATTAAAAAATAATTTGAAAACTATTGTGAAAACACCTTTAATCCTCTAAATAAAATTAAATCAAGATTTTTGTTTATTATTTTACTTTCGAATCAGATATTCTTCAAATCAAATTTATTTAATTTTAAAGAACAAATAACAAAAAAAATTTAGTCTGAATTAGTATAAAAATTTTTCTTGATTAAAACTTTATTTGGTTAGTTCGGTTTAACTTTTAATAACAATTAGTTAAGAATTTAAAATAGTTTTTCAATTTTTTAATAATTACAAATATTTGATTAAATCAATGAAATATTTAGACAATTTTGCCAAATATTTTTGAATAAATTTGTCCCTTTTTTTATAAAATTAACTAAATATTTGGTTAAATTTGCCAAATATTTGATGTAGAATTAACCAAACATTTGATAAAACTTTCCAAACATTTGATTAAATTAGATAAACATTTCGGTGAATTAACCAAATATTTAGTTAAATTAGCTAAGTATTCGACGAAATTAACCAATTTTTTATTTAATTAGCCAAACATTTGATTAAATTAGCCAAACCATTTTGGTTACATTCAACAAATAATTGAATTAGTCAAACATTATGTATGAATTAACCAAATATTTAGATAAATTAGCCAAATACTTGACCAAATTAAACAAATATTACACAGAATTAGCCAAATATTAGGTTAAATTAGCCGAACTTTCTTTTTACTGAATTAACTAAATATTTTGTTAAATTAGCCAAACATTTGATTAAATTAGCCAAACACTTTTGGTTACATTCAACAAATATTTGAATTAGCCAAACATGATGACTGAATTAATTAAATATTTAGATACTTAATATTTGACCAAATTAAACAAACATTTGACTGAATTAATCAATATTTAGTTAAATTAGCCAAATATTTGATGAAATTAACTAAATATTTAATAGAATCTACCAAATATTTTTGGTATCATGCAACAAATATTTGATGGAATTAACCAAATATTTGATTGAATTAGTCAAACATTTGATTAAATTAGCCAATCATTTCTGGTTACATTCGACAAATATTTGAATTAACCAATCATTATGTCTGAATTAACCAAATGTTTAGTTAAATTAGCCAAATATTTGACGAAATGAACTAAATATTTGATAGAAACAACAAAATATTTTTAGTTTCATTCAAGAAATATTTTGATGGAATTAACTAAATATTTGATTGAATTAGCCAAACATTTTACTGAATTAACTAGGTATTTGATTAAACTAACCAAACATTTATTTAAATTGGACAAAATATTTGAATTATCCAAACATGTTGACTGAATTAACCAAATGTTTAGGTAAATTAGCCAAATATTTAGTTAAGTTAGCCAAATATTTGACAAAATAGAAACCAAATTTGACTAATATTTGACTGAATTAGCCAAATATTTGCTAAAATTAAACAAATATTTGACCAAATTAATAAAATATTAGAAAATATTTGACCAAATTAATAAAATATTAGAAAAAATTTGCCAAAGTTGTTAACAAAATTAACCAAATATTTACGGTTGAATCAAATATTAAGTCAAATATTTCTGCCAAATTCAATTTAACCAAATATATTTCACAAACTTAACCAAATTTATATTGAACTTGAATTAAACAAATTATTTTCTAATTCAACTAAAAAACATCACTTTCCTCCCCCCTCCTCCCTATCTATCTAATCCCTTCCCCTCTTTAGGAAAACTATTCAATTCATTCAAGATTTAAAGAGACAATGTTTCTTTTTCGTACTTTACGTTTAAACTTCTCGTCTTCTTTCAGTTATAGTAATTTCTCCTTAATTTTACATATTGCATTTTTCTTTTTCTTTAGCTTCCACCTTTTTTTTTTGTCGTATTTTCCTTATTGTAGTTTCACTTCTGTCGTTTTCTTTTTTTTTTTCCTTTTGCAGTTTCCATTAAAGTTGGAATATTTTTTCACAAACACAACTTTATTTTTTGGTTCATTTTCAGTAAGTTATGCATCAACTTTATTTTTTTCTGTAACACTGTCGAATACTTTCACAAAAAAAAAAAAGACACGTTTAGACAAATAGGAAAAAAAAAACGAAATTTTCACTACTTTTGGTGATGGATTTTTTTTTAGCGAAGAGAAAAAAAAACCGAGAGAGAGAGAGAGAGAGAGGAAAAAATTTAGTTTGAGAGGAACCGACGGAAAATTGTGACCCGTCGGAATTGAGAGAATAAATTTTCGTCGCTCAACAGAATCCCGCCAAACGTGAGATGACTAAGAGAGAGAACGTTTTTGGTAGAGGAAAAAATTTCTTCACCAAACCGAACGATGAAAATATATAAAGAAAGAAAGGAGGAGAAAAAAAGACGTTGAGCCGTTAGTGGCAATAATTACGGCCAATGCTCGGTTGCGAACTCAACATTCTCGAAGCCCGACGGGCAGCCATTTTGTAGGTCCGTGGCAATCCCAGTTTCGCCTGGTTGTGCGAATTTCCGCATCAACTTTCATCACCACATTGCCAATAAATTTTTTCCCCCCATGAAAATTAAATCGAAAAAAATAGGTCTAAATTTTAGAAAAAAACAAAAAATACATTTCCCGCCAAAAAAAAAGGAAAAAAAAGAAGGAACAGAAGGGGATTTTTTCCGGGAAACAAATCAGACAATTATTAACAATAATTACCTGACACTGTCCAAGGGGGAAAAAAAATTGAAAATCGGGGACACAAGCAACACAAGTTTTGACGATTGGAAAACACACAGACACAGAGAGTGAGGGAGAGACACATACACAGAGAGAAGGCGGCTGCAAGAGAGCCGCGCGCTCTCTCTCTCTCTCTCCCTTATGGCTTTTGGACAATGAAAAAAATTGCGATAACTATTTTTTTTCTCTCTCGAAAATAAAACACTTTGTACACCACACACTTTGTAATTACCTGTCAGCACAATTCCATGTGTAATCCTGAATTGAATGGCACACAAGATGTACACTTGGGCACTTTATCACGAACACCGATTATCTTCGCGGAACGGCGTCACATTTCACAAATCAACAAAGGTTACCACTTGACAAAGATGGCCGACTGCTACTGCGCACCCGGTGGGGAGCGCACTGCGCCGACCGTCGTCGCAAACACCCGAGAGCAGAGGGACTCTCTCTCTCACTCTGGTTACTCGTTTTCCCGTGTGCCGTGTGTATTTTATATATGGGCAATTCCACGTGAAATTTTAGTCGACCTCTTAAAATCGTCCAAAAATATTTTTTTTCTATTCTATATCGCAAAAAAGCAGATACGTATTTTTTTATTTTTGTTTAATTGTCAAAATTTTCGAGTTATGAATTTTCGAAATTTTCATGTTTTTAAAATTTATTTATACCTTTTATACTATAGAGAAGATTTTCAAAAAAGGAAAAGTTAAAAAAGTTAAAAAAAACTAATTTGTTTATAAAAAAAATTTTTTTTTAAATAAAAAATTAAAATTTTTTTTTGTTTTCATTTCTTAAAAGTTGAAAGAAAACTAAAACTTTCATTCTCTGACAACTTTTTCCTAAACTCAATATTTTCGGACTTATCAGCTACTGAATATAGGTCTACAATTATTAAAAGTCGAAAATTTCGAAAATTCATAACTCGAAAATTTGGACAATTAAACAAAAATAAAAAAAATACGTATCTGCTTTTTTGCGATACAGAATAGAAAAAAAATATTTTTGGACGATTTTAAGAGGTCGATGAAAATCTCACGTGGAATGACCCATATATTGAAAACTGAAAAAAAAGAGACAGAGAGAGAGAGAGAAACCCAGGTGCATTAATGTGTGCGTGCGAGAGCCGACTTGTCAGGACTCGACTCATGATCTAACAACTAAAAGGTCTAGCCGATCTCGGTCCTACTTTTGCGGGAACTGCGACACGGCCAGTTGCTCATTGGTTGCTTGTGATGTGGGCGTGGTATTAGCGTATTGCCGGCAACTTTTGAAATTTTAAACTAATATATTTATAGGGAAAAAATCAAATTGATCATTTTTTGCCTTTTTGGTGTATATTTTTTTGTTATAAATAAATAAATAATGTATAATATAGAAATATGTAATATAAATATAATTTATGAATAATAATGTTTGAAATACATTTAATGTAATATTTAATTCATGAAATTACTAATAATAATAATACATATAAAACATTTAATTTTCAGCATTTAAGGGCTGATTTGAAAAAAATTGTGAACAATTAAATATAAATAAAAAAAAAGAAAAATTATTTTTCTGTTCTTTGATAATTTATATAAAATTTATTTATTTATAATTATATATATTATTTTATTTATAATAAAAAAATTAACTCAAAAATATTAAATAATGAAAAATAAAATTATATAACATTATAAATAATATTCTTATAATAAATATAATAAAATATAATACATTTTCTCTAAACTTAATAAATAAATTATATTACAACATAATTTAATAATATAAGTTTTCAATCTTGTACTTCTGTGCATTAGTTTCATTTAAAAGTGCGCGGGTAAAGCAAGCAACTGGCCGTCATGGTCTGATTGGTCGAGTTTTTTTTAGGTGCGTGTGGCGGGACCTTGTATAGTTAGATCATGACTCGACTCGTGGAGAGAGAGAGAGAATATTGTACTCAAACTTTTTTAAAATACACAAACATCAACTAAACTCTTGTTATGTATATATAAGAGAGTATGTACTCGATCGGCTCCGGGATTAAATAGAGAAGCAAAGCCGGAGTGCCGGACGCACCACACGATCGCTCCACTGAACATTCAAGCAGGAAGGTGACGGGAAACCGACGAGAGAGAGAAAGAGAGAAAATGGAATATTTAGCAAAATAAAAGAATTTTTTTTGCCTCCATAACCTCTTTTTTTCGAGTATTATTTTTCGATATAAGTCCCTCAAACTTTTCGACATTCTCCATTTTGTAAATACCTGTAAACACCTGTAAATGTATTATACCTTAGCTTGATATTTTTTACAGTGTAACTGTTACAGTGGAAGTATAACGTCCGGAAAAGAGGTTATGGAAGCGTAGTGTTTTTTTTATCAATTATCGAATTGAATAGTTTTATAACCTAACTATTGAATTCTAAAGGAAACGAAGTGGATAAATTTTCTTTAATATATGGGAAATATATTTTAAAGATACCTCAACATCGAACTTGTAAAATGCAAAGATCTTTTATAGTAAGAGGCGCAAGACTGGAATAAACTTCCAAACATAATATTCTCAGACATCGCGCACTCGATAATTAATTTTAAAAAAAGTAGATTTCAAACTAAAAAAAAGCAGCTATCGAAAAATTAAACTTGACAACCAAAAAAACTCGTTATTTAGAAACTTTACAAAACTGACAAAAATTCCATTCTATATTTTATTCTCCAGACTTTTTCCTATAATTTTCATAAAAAATGTTTACCTTCTTTCTTATCCTACTGCTTTAAATTCAATTTCTGCCCAACGAATTTTATTATTCATCAAATAATTTCAATATTTTTAAAAATAATTAAATTTTACAAAGAATTCTATTCACATATAATTGACAATAATTGAATGTCTGTGGTAGTTCATTCAATTTTTTTGAAAATAATTGAATTCCTCAAAAGCATTTTAATATTTATGAAAGGAATAATTGAATTCTTTGGAACGATTTTATTAGAATTTTTTAAAATAATTAAATTTTCAAGAAGAAATTTATTACTTTGAAAAATAATTGAATTCTTGTGATGAATATTGTTATTTATGAAAATAATTGAATTTTGCAAAGAATTTTATTAATAATTAAATTAATAATTGAATTATTATTATTAATTGAAATTAATAATTGAATTTTCGGGAATAATTTTGTTATTTTTGAAAATAATTGAATTCTTTCGGAGAATTATTTATGTAAATAATTGAATTCTTGGGAAGAATTTTATTAAAATCTAAAATAATAATTGACATATTTAAAAAAAATTAAAAATTAAAATTATTGTATTCAAAATAATTGACTTCTTTCGAACAATTTTATTAAAATATTTGAAAATAATTGAATTCCTGTGGAAAATTCTAATATTTTTGTAAATAATTGAATTCTTCCAAAGAATTTTAAAAAAAACCATTTTTTAAAATAATTGATTTTTTCGAGAAATTGAAATTAAATTTTTAAGAATAATTACATTTTTCGTGCAATACATAAAAAAATTGTATTAAAAATAATTGAAATTCTGCGATTAATTTTATTATTTATGCAAAAATAATTGAATAGTTGCTAAGAATTTTAATAAAATATTCTAAAAAAATTGAATTTCTGTGAAAAATTTTGTTATTGTTGAAAATAATTGAACTCTCCATAAGTATTTTATAAACATTGTTGTAAATAATTAATTTTTTCGAAATATAATAAATATTATAAAAATTTTATTTTAAATTATTGAATTCTTGTGGAAAACTTTATTTGTGAAAATAATTTTCCAAGAATTCAATTATTTAAAAAAAAATTGACATACTTTTTTTCAAAAAAAGTCTATTATTAAAAAATTTTTTTTTTTATAAAATTCTTCGCAATAATTCAATTATTTTCATGAATTTTAATAAAATACTTCACAAAATTCAATTATTTTCAATATCTATTATTTTAACAAAAATTTCCCAAAAAATTCAATTATTAAAAAAAAATATTAATAAAATTCTTTGCAAAAATTAAAATATTTTCATAAATAAATAAAATTTTCAGAGTAATTCAATTACTTGAAATAAAATTTAATTTAATTTAATTCAATTATTTTCAAAATTCTTAATAAAAAATTGTTCAAGTAAATTTAATTATTTAATAGAAAATTTAATAAAGATCCTTGCAATTCAATTATTTATAAAATGAAAATAACATTCGATGCAATAATTCAATTATTTACATAAATGATAAAATTCTTTTTAGAAATTCAATTATTTTCAAAATTCATAGAATTCTTCGCAGAAATTCAAATATTTTCCAAAATGTTTAAAAAAAATTCTTGTGACGATTTCAATTATCTTTATAAATATAGCAAAATTCTTTCACCAAATTTCAATTTGAATTATTTGCAAAAATTTTAATAAAATTCTTCTTCGGAATTCAATTAATTTCTAAAATTTTCCAAAAGAATTCAATTAATTAAAAAATAATAATAAAATTCATTTAAGAAATTCAATTATTTTTAATAAAATTTTAATCGAACTCGTCCAACAATGTAATTGTTCTTAAAAATTTTATTAAAATTAATGAAATGATTTCAATTATTCAATTATTTTTTTATTACTTGAAAATTTGTTGATAAAATTCTTTATGAGAATTGAATTTTAAGAAACATTCAATTATTCAATAAATTATTTTTTTTTGCATATAAATAATTGAATTCTCTTAGAATTTTTAGTTAAAAATCTTCTATTTTATCTTTTCTATCCAGAAAATATTAATTGACTTAAAAATATTTTTACATTATTTCTGAGTCTTTAAACTTAGAAATCGTTTCAAATTAATTTAGAAACTCTGTCTGAATCAAAAGCGCAAATTTCTCTATAGTCACTAATTTTTTTTTTTAAATCCTTTCTCTCTAACCTTTTTAATTCTTTTTTAGTAGTATAACCTGAATAAATTTAACTTACCTCAAAAATTAGCCAAAAACTTCAATGTTTCTAGCAATGAATGAAGTGAATGAAGTGAATAAAGTGAGTGAAACGAATAAAGTGAATGAAGCGAACGAAGTAACTTCATTCAGATGAATTGATTATGAATCTTTCATTTAAAGTTCATCTGGGTTTACAAAAATAATTATTTTCCTCTCGACATCAACTCCTGCTCTTCCTTGACTCTCCTAAAAAAAACAAACAAAAACAAGAAAATTTTCAAAAATTAGAAATTTTGTAAAATAGAAAGTAAAATTTGAGGGTGACGCTAATTAAACTGCCGCTCCTGTTAAAGTCACTGGACGCCTTTTTAATATGCGCTTTTCCCACCGGAGTTTATTGATTTAAAAAAAAACAACAATAACAAAAAACATACTCTTGTTAGAATTCAACAACGATTTGTTCCATTCCATCAAATTCTCTCCAATTTTTCGTATCTTGCAATCATTTCCAATTTTCATTCTTCATTAACTTCATTAATTTCTCCATTCATTCACTTATTAACCATTTTTTCTTGACTTCAACGGAATTTGCAATTTAATTTCAATGGAAATTTCAATTCGATTTCAATTTCCTATTTTTTTTTATTGCGAGGGCAAAATGAAATTTTTCTTGATTGCAAAAAATGAAAATAATATATTTTTCTTCCTTCGTTCTCTGGTAACTTTATTTTTTTATTCTTCTTCAATTTGACGAATTTCTCTTATGACTCTCGCAATAAAACACTGAAAACAAAAATAAAAAATTTGTCCGTTTTCTTTAAAAGTAAAAAAATGTTTTTGGTGATGTTTTTCTTAGCACTTGAATTCTGTAAATCACAATTATCTCTTTTTTTTTTTGAAAATATTCACACATTTTTAGGGGGTAAAATCCGGTCGTCCCTCGTACGTGCAACCAGATCGTTGTATAATTTCCGAAGCTGCCCAAATTCCACACTTTATGCAAGTTTCTAAACTTTGGTCCTGAATGTATTGCGCCAAGAAGCCTAAAAAAACAAAGAATAATTTTAAAATCAAATAATGTATAAACAATTGGAAAAAGAAAATTAATAAAATGTAAACAGTTTTCAAAAAAGGTTAAATAATCAGGTCTCGGATTTACTTTAAGACCAAAAAAAAAAAAAAAAAAAAAAAAATTCGCTTTAGTCAATATTATCTATCTATATTAATAAAATCAGACTTCTATCTGTAAATCGCTCCAAGCTTGAAAATTTTTATATTTTTTCGTTTTGAGACATTAGAATTCGAAAAATGTAAAAAAAAAAAAATTTCTGTCTGTCTGTATGCAAAACTTTGTTCGCGCATCAATTGAAAACGGTTTAACCAATTAAAGTGAAACTTGGCAGTCTATTAGGTATTAACGTAACTTAAAATCATAGCCTTATCCGATTAAAAAATATTCACTTGAACGAAAGTTATGACATTTTTCCAAAAAATTCGAAAAATCAAAAAAATGTCTTTTAAATAAGTAAAGTATTTTTAAAAAGCCCAAAAATATTAAAGCTAAATCCATAAAAATGAAGAAAAAATGTTGAATTTTAAGAAATTCGGTTTTTCGGATTTTTGAAAATTTTAGATTTTTTATTAAAAGGTGGAGATTTTTAAATAAGTAAAGTAATTTTTAAGAGCCCAAAAATATTGAAGCTAAATGCCATAAAAGAGGGGAAAAAGTGTTGAATTTTAAGAAATTCGGTTTCTCGAATTTTTGATAATTTTTTGAAAATTTTAGATTTTTTATTAAAAGGTGGAGATTTTTAAATAAGTAAAGCATTTTTCAAAAGCACAAAAATATTGAAGCCAAATGCCATAAAAAACAAGAAAAAATGTTAAATTTTAAGAAATTTGGTCTTTTGGATTTTTGATAATTTTTGAATAATTTTTGATTTTTTACTAAAAGGTGGAGACTTTTAAATAAGTAAAGTGTTTTTAAAGAGCACAAAAATATTGAAGCTAAATGCCATAAAAATGAAGAAAAAATGTTGAATTTTAAAAAAATTCGGTTTTTTCGGATTTTTGAAAATTTTAGATTTTTTATTAAAAGGTGGAGATTTTTAAATAAGTAAAATAATTTTTAAGAGCCCAAAAATATTGAAGCTAAATGCCATAAAAGAGGGGAAAAAGTGTTGAATTTTAAGAAATTCGGTTTTTCGGATTTTTAAAAATTTTTGAAAATTTTAGATTTTTTATTAAAAGGTGGAGATTTTTAAATAAGTAAAGCATTTTTCAAAAGCACAAAAATAATGAAGCTTAATCCCATAAAAGAGAGGAAAAAATGTTGAATTTTAAGAAAAACGGATTTTTGAAATTTTTCGAATTTTTGATAATTTTAGATTTTTTACCAAAGAATCGAGACAATTTAATAAGTAAAGTATTTTCCAAAAGCACAAAAATAATGAAGCTAAATCCTATAAAAGAGAGGAAAAAATGTTGAATTTTAAAAAATTCGGATTTTTGAATTTTTGATAATTTTCGATAATTTTAGATTTTTTACCAGAGAGTCGAGACTATTTAATAAGTAAAGTATTTACCAAAAGCACAAAAATAATGAAGCTAAATCCCATAAAAAAGAAGAAAAAATGTTGAATTTTAAGAAATTTGGTTTTTTGGATTTTTGAATATTTTTGATAATTTTTGATTTTTTACTAAAGGGTAGAGATTTTTAAATAAGTAAAGTATTTTTGAAGAGCACAAAAATAATGAAGCTAAATGCCATAAAAAAGAAGGAAAATTGTTGAATTTTAAGAAATTTCAGTTTTTCGAATTTTTGATAATTTTTGATTTTTTACCAAAGGTTGGAGACTATTAAATAAGTAAAGTATTTTTGAAGAGCACAAAAATAATGAAGCTAAATGCTATAAAAAAGAAGGAAAAATGTTGAATTTTAAGAAATACGGTTTTTCGAATTTTTGAATGTTTTTTGATAGTTTTTCATTTTTTACCAAAGGGTGAAGACTTCTAAATAAGTAAAGTATTTTTCAAAAGCACAAAAATAATGAAGCTAAATGCCATAAAAATGAAGAAATATGTTGAATTTTAAGAAATTCGGTTTTTCGGATTTTTGAAAATTTTTGAAAATTTTAGATTTTTCATTAAAAGGTGGAGATTTTTAAATAAGTAAAGCATTTTTCAAAAGCACAAAAATATTGAAGCTAAATGCCATAAAAATGAAGAAAAAATGTTGAATTTTAAGAAATTCGCTTTTTCGAATTTTTGAAAATTTTTGATAATTTTAGATTTTTTTCCAAAGGTTGGAGACTATTCAAATAGTAATATTTCCCTACCGAAATAGCTAATGTCAACTAATTATTATTTTTTTCCGAAAAAATTATATTCCCGGCTATTTCCTGATTTTCTAGATTGGTAGAAACACTGTTAAATGTATTGGTAAAAACTAAAACCTGTCGAAGACGGTAACGACAGCTAGTCTAAAATATTAAGTAAAATTCTTTTTTGAATCAAATTTTTATTAGAAAATTCTACGATAATTAAATTATTTAAGTACAAAAAGCAATAATTAATTAACTAACAAAATAATTGATTAATTATTAACATTGAATTTTTATAAAGAATTTTAAAAAATTTTTTGAAAATAATTAATTTTTTTCGCAGAATTTTTATAAAATATTTAAAAATTATTGAATTTTTTTGAGAAATTCAGTTAAAAATTTATTAAGTAGAATTGAAATCATAAGAAGAACTTTATTATTTATGAAAATAATTCAATTCTTATAACGAATTTTATAAAAAAAAAATTAAAATAATTAAATTCAAGTGGAAAATTTATTTATTAGTGAAAATAATTGAATTTTTGCGTAGAATTTTACTATTTATAAAAATAATTGAATTTTTCCGAAGAGTTTATTAAAATATTAGAAAATAATTGAATTTGCCAAAGAATTTTATTATTTTTAAAAATAATTGAATTATTGCGAAGAATTTTCAAAAAATTTTAAAGTATATAATTGAATTTTTGCCTATTACTTTTTTTAAACTGTAAAAATAATTGAATTTCTGTTTACAATTTTATTTATTTACAAAATCATTTAATTACTGCAGAAAATAATTGAATTCTTCCTAAGAATTTTATTAAAATAATTAAATTTTTACTTATAATTTTATTATTTTTAAAAATAATGCAGTTCTTGAAGAAAATAATTAAAGTCTTGCTAAGAATTTTATTAAAATTATTGAATTCTTGTGATGATTTTTATTATTTTTAAAAAATAATTCAACAACTGCCAAGAAATTTATTAAAATTTTTGAAAATAATTGAATTGTTTACAAAAATTTTATTAAAATTGTTAATAAAATAATTGAATTTTTTAGAGAAATTTTAAATAAAAAATATTTTGAAAATATTTTCAATTTCCACGAAAGAATTATCTTCAAAAAAAATAAATAAAAATTTTAATAAAATATTTTGAAAAAGCAATTCTTAGATTATTTTTATTATAATTTTTTAAATATTTTCAATTACATTATTTTGAAAAATTCAATTGTCTTATAAAAAAAAAATAATTGAATTTTTGTATTTAAAGAATTGAAAATTTCTTAAAGAATTTTCTTAAAGAATTTTTTTTTAAATTTTTTACAAAATTTTGAAAATAATTGATTTCGAGAAAATTTTCAGTTAAAAATTCTAGCAAATAATTTAATTTTGGAAAGAATTTTTAGTTCGAAATTCGAGAAAATAATTGAATTTTTGGGGAGATATTCAATTATAATAAATAATTGAATTCCCGAAGAATTGACAAAAAAATTGACAAAAAAATGTTCTTAAAATTGAATTTAAAATAATTGAATCGTTTCAAAGAATTTTCTTTAAAATTTTTTGAATTTTGTCTAAGAATTTTATTTAAATTGTTTGAATTTGTCTATGAATTTTATTAAAATCTCTTGAATTTCGTTTATGAATTTTTTAAATATCTTTTTAATTTTGTCTGTAAATTTTATAAAAATCTTTTGAATTTTGTATATGAATTTTATTAAAATCTCTTGAATTTTGTCTGTAAATTTTATAAAAATCTTTTGAATTTTGTCTATCAATTTTATTAAATTCTTTAGAATCTTGTCTATGAATTTAATTAAAATTTTCGAGAATAATAATTTTTCTATTTCAAATATTTTAATAATAACAATCTGAAGAATTAATTTTTTTTTAAATTTTCAATTTACTTTTTTTTAAGATAATAATAATTAAATTAAAAAAAAATTACCTCCAACGAATGCATCGCCAGCACCGTTTGTATCAACAACTTTATCCTCCTCCAGCTTTGGCACTGGATATTCCGTGACATTATTGTCCTTAATCAGAAGCACCGAACCCGCGCCCTGTGTTAAAATGACAATTCGTTTTCGTTTCTTATTCATTTTCTCCCAATTGCAAATCTTCAATCCAATTTCCTTGAGATCACTCGTTCCAAGTTCATTGGCCTCGGAAAATGCCTCAGATTCGGTTTCATTACCAACGAGAATATCAACGTACGGAAGAGCCGCTAACATTTCCTTCTTGAAGAATTTACATAAAAATGGTGCACTCAAATTCATCATGAATATTTTGTTCTCCATGAATGCATGATTCGCCACTGTTTGGATTGATTCTGAGCTTACTGTCAAGAAAAATCCCTGCAAAATAACAAAACAATAATTAAAAATCAAAATAAAATTCTTTGCAAAGAAATCAATTATTTTTATGTTTAATAAAATTCTTCTAAAGAAAATTTGTCTAAACAATTCAGTTATTATCAAAAATTGTAACCAAATTTTTTACATGAATTCAATTATTTTCATAAAAAATAAAGAAGTGAATTTAAATTGTTACAAGTTTCATTATTTTTAAATTTTCATAAATATTAAAGTGCTTCCCAAGAAATTCTATTATTTTAAATATAATTTTGATAAAATTACAGAAAAGAATTTTATTATTTTCAAAAATTTAGATAAAATTTGTTTATTACAATTTCAATTATTTTCAATTAATTTTCAATTGAAATTCTTAAAAGAATTTAATGATTATTTAAAATTTTAAATAGAATTCTTTCCAATAATTCAATTATTTACAAAAATTTTGTAAAATATGTTCAATTATGTGAATTTTTCGAAAAATTCCATTATTTCAAATATTTTTAATGAAATTCTTCGAAACAATTCAATTATTAAAATTTTTTTTGATAAAATTCGCTACAAAAATTCAATTATTTTCGTAAAGTATAAATAATTGAATTCTTATAGAACTTTCAAATTAGAATTTAATTATTTTTAATACAATTTTTATTTAATTCTTCGCAAGAATTCAATTATTATAAAAATTTTTTTATAAAATTCTTCATAAGAATTCAATTTTTAGAAATAATCAATTATTCCATCAATTATTTATTTTTGTGTTTAAATAATTGAATTCTCGTAGAACTTTCTAATAAGAATTTAATTATTTTTAATACAATTTTAATTAAATTCATCGAAAAGTTCAATTTTTAAAAATATTTTTATGAAAATTCTTTGAAACAATTCAATTATATTCATAAATAAAAAATAATTGAATACTTATAGAACTTTTTAGAATTTTAGAATTTTTTTTTAGAATTTAATTATTTTTATTGCAATTTTTTTTTACACTCCTCGAAAGAATTTAAATTATTTAAAAAATTTTAATAAAATTTGTTTCTTAGAATGTAAGATATTTTCATTATTAATTTTTTATTAAATTTCTTGAAAGAATTTAATAATTTTCAAAAATTTTAATGAAATTCTTCGAAACAATTCAATTATTTTCAAAATTTTTTATAAAATTTGTCGAAAAAATTTGATTATTTTTGAAAATTTTAATAAAAATTCTTTCAAACATTTCAATTATGTATTTTCAAAATTTTAATGAAATTCTTTTCAATAATTGAATTATTTTGATAATTTATAAAATTCTGAGTACTCAAAATTCTTCGCAAAAATAATTAAATTATCTTACTAAATTAATAATAAAATTATTTACAAAAATTTAATGTTTTTGAATATAAATTTTTAGTTTCTTCTCAAAAATTTAATTATTTTCAAATATTTTAATAGAATTTTCACAAGATTTAAATTATTTTCATAAGTTATAAAATTCTTTGTAGGAATTTTATTATTTTGCATTCAATTTTAATCAAAAATTAAATTTTTTTTTTATAAATTTTAATAGAATTCGTCACAAGATTTAAATTATTTTCATAAGTTGTAAAATTCTTTGTAAAAATTCAATTATTTTTCATACAATTTTAACCCTCACAGGCTCGAGTTCGATTTTTGAAATGCGCGCACAAGGTGGGTCCGAGGGACCCGGATGTTTCAATGCAATAAAAAATAAAATTTAATAGCAAAGTGCTTCATATTTTCCATATTTAATACAGTTTTAATGATATAATTGCATAAAAAATTTTAAATATTAAAAAATAATCAAGATATAACTAAAATTTGTTTAATAAATTTAATGAGTCATTTTGAATAAATCGAACTACATACTTATTAAGCAAGATTTTTTTAATGTGTATTTTTTGTTCTATTAAATTTACCGATGTATTAAGCATATGTTATCACTTATTATGGCAGTTGCTGATAAAAATACCATAAATAAATCCAATATTGCATAAAAATTGCAAATTTTTAAATTCTTTTTCACAGCCCGGGTCCCTCGGACCCGGCTTGAGCCCTTACGTATGTTCGACTTAAAAGGTAATTTTTCCAAAATATTTTATAAATAAAGAATTGTTTATATTGATGAAAAATGTGTGTTTTTACGTCCCCAAGCCTAATGTGAAGTTGATTTTCCAATAATATTATTTTAACCGGAAGTAGATCAAAAAAACTTTCCTCCGGGTCCGAGGGACCCGGCTCGAGCCCGTGAGGGTTAATAAAAAAATTTGTAAAAAATGAAGCTAGTTTAAAAATTCTTAATAGAGTTCTTTGCAAAAAGTTCTTGAAAGAATTGAATTATTTTAAAAAATTTTCATAAAAGCTCTTGGAAATAATTCAATTATTTTCAGAAATTTTTAATAAAATTCATCAAAAGAATTCGTTTAAGTTTTAATTCTTCGCAAAAATTCAAAAATTTTAATAGAATTCGTTACAAGATTTGAATTAATTTTATAAAATATAAAAATCTTCTAAGGAATTCAATAATTTTGCATATTTTTTAAATAAATATTCAATTATTTTGAAAATTTATAACAAAATTGTTTGCAAAAATTCTTGAAAGAATTGAATTATTTTTAAAAATTTTAATAAAAGCTCTTCGAAAAATTTAAATTATTTTCTACATTTTAATAAAATTCGTTTCAAGAATTCAATTATTTTTAAGTTATAAAATTATTCAGAAGAATTCAATTATTTTCGTAAATAATAAAATTCTTTTTAGAAATTCAATTATTTTCAAAGTTAATAGAATTCTTTGCAAATATTCAATTATTTTCAAAAATCTTAATAGAATTCGTCACAAGATTTGAATTATTTTGAAAATTTTGAACAAAATTCGTTGCAAAAATTACATTATTTTTACTTGTAACAACAATTCTTCTTGTGAATTCAATTATTTTCAATATAATTTGATAAATTTTCTCTAATAGAATTCAAATATTTAAAAAAAATTAATTAAATTTAAAATTTTATTAAATTCTTTAAACAAATTCAATTATTATTTATTTTACTAAATAATAAAATTTTTCTCAGGACTTCAATTACTTTGCAGTAATAAAAATTAGATTTTCTAGAATAATTTTTAAGGTACCTAACTATTTTTACATTTTTGAATGTTAAAAAAAATGTCTAAATTGAATTTGGACTTTTTTTTATCTTTAAAGGATGACAAATAGAATTTGACTAATTTTAAAAATTTTCCTTTTGACTTTTGAAATGGAAAAAACTTACAGAAACGTAGTAAAATTGAGCCTTCTCAATTAGTTTCTTGTTTTCCGGCTCGGCAATGTGCGAGGGTGAGAAGCAATTGGCGGCCGCTAAATTAGCGCACAATGAACGGTCCTTGCCGGTAATGAGGACGGCGCAAGTTCCCGTTTGCTCCTTATCTGTATACTGATATCGAACATTTAAGCCATTCTCTCGGGCACGTTCCTCCAAAATTGCTGAATACTTGTCCTTGCCCACGCAGCCCATGTAGATGCAAACGCCCGGCTTCTCCAAAAACCACTGTCAAAAATATTATTAATTAATTAATTAACTAACTAATTAATAAAAATTACTTTAGTCTAAATAATAAACACAATTTGAAGAATTTAAACATCATTAAAATAGAAACTAGAAATTCAATTTTTCATAGTTCTATAAAACATGAAGAAATCGATAACTCCGAGTCTTCGACTCGAAGTCATCGATTTCTTCATGTTTTATAATAATTAATAATAATTATTAATAAAAATAATTTATAATAATTAAAATCATTATCAATTCAATTATTATTTTTAAGAATTTAAAACTAAAATTCTTCGATTATTTTTTTAAATTTTCGAAAAAGTTCTTTGACAATTTTCAAATTCATTTCTTTACAATATTCAATTTTACGAAATTTCAATTATTCGTCAATTCTTTAATTAAATAAATATTAGAAAATAAAAACTAAAATAATATTTAAAAAAAATCAATTAAACATTTTCAAAAAAATTAATTATACAAAATTCAATTATTTTTTAAAATTCACGCTCTATTGCATTTAATATTCTATTATCTAAAAGTTGAACGGAAATTCATTTTTTATTAAAATCAATTTTTATTAGAAAATTATACTAGAATTCAATTATTTAAATACATTTAAATGTAAAAATGCAAATAAATAATTTATCGAATAATTGAAAGTTTCTTAAAATTCAATTCCCATCAAAAATCGTTATCAACAAATTTTCAAATAATTCAATTCTATCAACGAATTTTAATGAAATTTTTAAGAATAATTACATTTTTCGAGAAAATTCGATTAAAATTATATTAAAAATAAATAAAATAATCGAAATTCTGCATTAAATTTTATTATTTATGAAAATAATTGAATTCTTGCGAAGAATTTTATTAAAATTATCAAAAATAATTAAATTCTTGTAAAAAATTAACAGGGATTCAATTATTTTTAAAAATTTTAATAAAATTCTTGGCATAAATTAAAAATAACAAAATTCTTAGCAGATGTTCAATTACTTTCAGAAATTTTAATATAATTTTTCGCAAGAATTAAAATGTTTTCGTAAAATAATAAAAATCTTTGCAGAGATTCAATTATTTTCAAAAGTCTTAATAAAATTCTTCGCAAGAATATTCAATTATTTTCAAAAATATCAGAATTTTAGCAGAAATTCAAGCATTTTAAAAAGTTTCGATAAAACTTTTTTTTGGTAGAAATTCAATTATTTTTAAGACAATTTTAAAAAAATGTCTCGATAAAATTCAATTATTTTTAAAATTTTAATGAAATTCTTCGAAGGAATTCAATTATTATAATCTAAGATTTTAAATGAAATCTATTTTCAAATCAATGTTTATGAGAAAATTCTACCAGAATTCAACTATTAAAATACAAATGAAATGCAAATAAATAATTCATTGAATAATTGAATGTTTCTTGGAATTCAATTCCCATTGAAAATTTTATCAACAAATTTTTAAATAATAAAATTCTTTGGACGAATTTTAATAAAATTTTTAAGAATTTTTTCGAGGAATTCGATTAAAATTCTATTGAAAATAATTGAATTCCTAAAAACAATTTTATTATTTACGAAAATAATTGAATCCCCGTAAAAATTTTATTATTTATGAAAATAGTTGAATGATTGCGAAGAAATTTATAAAAAAAAATTTGTTACTAATAAAATTCTTGTGAAATTTTTATTATTTTTTGAAAATAATTAAAAGCTTTTGTAGAATTTTATTAAATTTTTTTTTAAAAATAATTAAATTCTTTTGGTAAATTTTATGAAAATATTAGATATTGAACAATATTTAATTTTTGCGAAGAATATTATTACTTTTGAAAATAATTGAAATTTTGCAATGGATTTTATTAAAATTTTTGAAAATAATTGAATTTTATTACTTTAGAAAATAATTGAATTCGTGTGATAAATATTGTTAATTATGAAAATAATTGAAATTTTGTAATGAATTTTAATAAAATTTTGGAAAATAATTGAATTTTGGCGAAGAATTTTGCTATTTATTTATAAAGATAATTGAAATGTTGACAATGTTTTTTTAGATTTTTTGAAAATAATTGAATTTCTGAGAAGAATTTTAATATTTCTAAAAATAATTGAAATTTTGACGAGAATTCAAAAAATTTCTTGAACATAAACCTAATTTAGAATATTGAAACGTATTTCAAAAAATTTAAACATAATTTGGAAGATTTAAAAATAATTTAAAAAATTTTAAAGTAATTTCAAAGATTGAAACATAATTGGAAAGATTTGAACAGAATTCGAAAGATTGAAACATAATTAAAAAGATTTAAACATAATTCAAAAAATTAACTTAAACCAAATTTATAATTGACGCCTCACGAAAGATACGTTATTTCTTAATTCGATTTAAATTCGAAATTAAAATTTCGATTGCAATGAAAAATGATAAAATTGAAACTTGAAGAATAAAATAAAAAGCGCCTGTTACGAAATGACGAACGTCCGTCACTGCAAAAAGCGCTCTGTTGGAAAATTTTCGAAACCAAACAAATTGTCCCATTTCCACCAATCAACTTTACTGATTGCTCTGTGTCAAATTCAATTTTTTCCTTTTCATAAATTATTTATGATAAATAAAATACAGCACTTTATCTTTTAATAATGACCCCAGACTTATCTTCTGTAAATAGCTTCTGATGAAATTAGATCAATGCGCACATTTTGCGACAAAAAAAAATTTTTTAAAAAGAAAGAAATTTAAAAAAAGAAAGAAAATGACGAAAATTGGAAAAAGAACGAAAAAGAAAAATATAAGAAAATTAAAATTGAAAAAAACCAAGAAGAGGAAAAAAAAGAAAAGAAAGGAATTTTTTTCCTTTCCTTTCTTTTTTTTTAAATTTTTTTATTAAAATGAAAAGAGAACGAAAAAGAAAAAAATTAAAAAATTAAAACAAATAATTGATAAATAAATAAATAAATAAATTACCTGCGCTACTCGCATTGAATTTTGAACTGCACCTCCGGCAATGAAATCGGCATTGTATTTTTCTACCAATTCATCGTAAAGAGGTTTGTGAAAATCTTCCGCGAGAATTGCATCGTTCGCTTTTAATTTGTACTTCTTTAAAAAATCCTCATCGACCGTTGCAGAAATATCAAGAAGTGGATTTCCAATTCCCAATAAAAGATCCTCCCTGAAAAAAATTATTAATTACAAAAAGGAACAAAGTAAATAAAGAAAATAAAAAAAATTGCTGCAGAAAATTTATTTCTACCTTTATAACAATTTTTTTAAAATGCAAACTATTGTTCGAATAATAATAATTTAAAAAACGATAATAATTCTTTAAAATTTAAATATTCAATAATATTTAGTAAATAAAATAGTAAAATAGTGAATAATAATTATTTAACTAATAATTAATCATCATTGTTTAAATAATAACAAATAACAATTATTAAAATAGTAATAAATAATAATAATAATTTAAATATCAATAAATAATAATTAATTTAACAATGGTAAATAATAATTATTATTTAAATAGTAAACATCAATAAATTATTAAAATAGCAATAAATAATATTTTAAACAGTAATAAATAAGAATTATTTAAATATTAATAAACAATACTTTCTCTATGAAGAAGCAATAATTATTTAAAAAATAATAAATAATAATTATTTAACTAATAATAAATAATAATTATTTAAATAGTAATAAATAACAATTGTTAAAATTACAATAAATAATAATTTAAATGGCAATAAATAATAATTGTTCAAATTACAATAAATAATAATTTAAATAGCAATAAATAATAATTATTTACATTAGTAATGAATTATAATTTTCTAAAAAGTAAGTAATAAAAAAATTATTTAAATTATAATAAAAAACTATTATTTAAATAATATTAAAAAAAACAATAAATAGCAAAATAAAAAAGAAAATTATAAAAATTACAATTTTTCATTAAAATTCGATCAAAAAATTCGTTCCCCACGTGCAAATTATTTTTGCTTGATTTTATTTCCTTATTAATTTAACATGAAATTTGATCGTAAAAATCGAATACATATTTAATTTAACATCCGTAAAATTAACAATTGCAAAAACTAATAAATTTCAAAGTTATAAATACAATTTTCTGTCATAAAAATAGAGAAAAAATTCACCGGAAAAAACATGTGCGTCCTGCAAAAATTAACATAACCTAAAAATAGTCAACAAAAATTCTTTATATTTATATACTATAGAAAAATACATAATGTTATATTTATAGAAGAATAAATTCGAAGGTCAAAAGTGAAGGGAAATTTTAATTTATAATAAGGAAGTAAAAATAAAAATTCTACGAAAAGAAAATAGTTTTTTTCTAAGTGAAAAAAAATTGAGACAGAATCAACAAGTGTTTTAAAAATGGAAACGAAAAACAAAAGAATAAAGAACAGAATATAGTAGAGAGAAAAATTTATAATCATTACCTTAAATTATCAGCCATTGTCACTAATTATCCAAGTTGTCGTTACAATTTCCAGAGGTAAGAGTAAACACGACGATGGGAGGAAATCTTTGAGGCAACTGATGAGATACAAATTTATTACCAACATTTTATACGTGTGTGTAAATATGAAGAAAATGAAGGTCGCAGATTGTATATTTAAATACACACACAGGACACACAGGCAAAAGGAAATTTCCAGTGAGCCAATGGCGTCAATTTGGCAGTAAATTTTCCAATTGGTGTACTAGATTAGAGTTAGAGGAAAATAAAGTATTTCCGTTTGTTATTTTCGAACAAAATTTAACTTTTAGAAAGTTATACTTGTTTTTTTGTATTTTTGTAAGTTTATTTTGGAACGACAAGTAATTTTCTGCTTAAAGTGATTCAATTGCTTTATTTTCTATGTTCAGAGACCTAACCTTACTTTTTTCTGGAAAATCAAACCAGGGCCGTAACTAGTAAGATAAGGGGCCCCTCAAGGCTGTTGTTACCTAATGGCGGGAATTTTAAATTTTAATTTGATTGGCGAATAAGATTGTAGCATTTCTGTTAGAATCGAACTAACGGAAAGTTAATTTCTAAATCTTACTTTTCAAAATTAATATTATTAACGCACTAATTTTAGTTACAGTAAATAATATTAAGTAAAAAAAAAGTTTAAACGAAATATTGTCTAAAAATTTTACCAACTTTCAAAAAATTTGTTTCTACAAAGATTTATAAATTCTTACCTCGGTAAATATCGAATTCCTTGAAAAACACTTTTTTTTCCTTGGTAGTGACGTAGCGTCTTAAAGAAAAAAAAGTAAAAAAATAAGTTTTTTCATGCTTTTGGAAAATTTAATTCCTCGATTAACCAAAAAATGAATAGAAATATTTTTTCCGCCGAGGAGGACACATGACAAAAATAATTTTCCAAAAATATCAAGTTTTACGGACTTTATGCGAAAAATAAATTTCGAGGTGGGAGCAAACTGGCTCTCCTCACCTCGCAACTTTAGACACTGATTAAATCATTAAAAGTGAATCTTTTTGGCTAATTTCTTTCAAAATCGCTTCGTCTCGACTGAAGAAACTTCTGAACTGAAAATAAAATTTATTGCGCCGCAAGAAAAAAGTAGAAAGCAGTTTTTTTTACCCTTTTTGAAAGTTTCGTTCCTCGATTAACCAAAAATGATAATAGAACAACTCTTGCCACTGAATAGAAAAGACAACGACAACAATTTACCCAAATTTCACAGATTTTAAGCGAAAAATAAATCTTGAGGTGGGAGCAAACTCTCACCTCGCGACTTTAGACACTGATTAAATCACCAAAAATGAATCTTTTCAGCCAAATCCTTTTGAAATCGCTTCGTATCGACTGAAGAAACTTCTGTACTGAAAATAAAATTTATTGCGCTATATGAAAAAAAGTAAAAAATAGTTTTTTGAACATTTCGTTCGTCGATTAACTAAAAATCATAGTAGAACTACTCTTGCCACTGAGGAGAAAAGACAACAAGTAAAATTTCCCAAAAATATCAAAATTTACCGACTTTATGCGAAAAATAAATCTCGAGGTGGGAGCAAACTCTCACCTCGCGACTTTAGACACTGATTAAATCACCAAAAATGAATCTTTTCAGCTACTTCCTTTCAAAATCGCTTCGTCTCGACTGAAGTAACTTCTCACCTGAAAATAATTTCTTCTAAAATTCTAAAGACAAACAATAGAAAGGAATCCAAGGAAACGACTCTCTTTAGGTTTAAAAGTTCCTTTATTGACCGATATATAAAGACAGACATCAAAAACACTGGAATAAAGTATATGAGTAATATATGATAGCAAAAAAAAAAAAAAAAAAAAATTACCAATTTTTTTTCTTCAATGATTGACAATGATTGAGCGATCTTTGCACGAAAGCAATTACCACCAAAAAAATTTGCTGCTTTCTGCGCCGCTTTCTGCAAAGTTGACTCTACCAATGAAAATTTCCTCAAAAAAAAATAAATAAATACATAAATACTATTGGACTTCAGAGAAAAAAAAAAAAAAAAACTGGAAATCAAATGGAAAAAAAAATGGAAATGAAGAGAAAATTATGGGACGCGCTTTCGCGAATCGCGATCGAGCGCGGAAACACACGAGCGACGCAGGAAGCCAGCGAAGAAGGCGCGGCCGACACTTTTTTTGCCACTAAAAGAATCAAGACAGCATTAATAATGATAATGATAATAATGTTAATGATGAAAAACGATAAAGTTAATAATAAAAAACGAGAAATTAATAAAAAAAAAAGAAAAAAAATAAATAAATAAAGAAAAGAAAAAAAAAAAAGAAAAAAAGAGGGAAAAAAGAGAAAAAAAATGCCGAACAAATAACAAAAGGAATAACAATAAAAAAGGATAAAAATATTAATAATAATGGTAGAAAAATGATAGAAATAAAAAAAAGACCTTTTTTTGGAGGATCAGGGGACTGTACATGGAACGTCGTAGTTGCAAAATATTGAACACAAAAAAACACGATGTGTGAATTTTTTTTTTCATTTTTCATTTTTGTGAATACCACAAATATTACAATGTGTTACATTTTCCAGCATCATATCGCTATCATTATAATTATCGAAAAACACGAATCTTACTGTTTTAAAAAAAAAATCACTTACACCAACGTGTAAAGATTATGATTACAAACTAGGTCGAAAATTACTGAACTCATTTCATTTAATCCTAGTTTTTTTTTTTTTTTATTTTTTTCTTTTTGTTTTTCCTCATAAAATGTATCACTATGCCTAAGAAAATACGCTTCCCAGCAAAGTCAAAGAGCGTAATTGATTTATCTAAGTCGCTAATACGAGATAGAGAGAAAGAGATAGAAAAAGTTGAATTAATTTAGTCAAAAAAAGCGCTCCAATCACAAACGACAATTTACCAAAAATCTTCTCTTTCAACCAAAAAAAAAATTTTTTTTTCCTTCACGTCATTCGATTTTTTCTTAAATAGTAAAAATAAGCAAAATAATTTTTTTAAAAATTTGGTAGGAAAAAAGTCCTTGTGACAAGAGTGCCATTTTTCTTTTTTAAAAAAAAGAAAGAAGAAAAAATACGAGAACAATTAAAAGGCAGAAACCTTGTTTTGTTTTTTAAATTTACAATTTAATTTTTCTTAGATGTTTTATCATCTAATGAGAGGATTGGTGGGTGGGGAAAAAATTTTGGAATGTCGAGGACTCCGCTGATAATTGTTCCCGGTTCTCTCGATGACAATTTCTTCATTAAAAAAAAAAAAAAAATTGTTTTTCTTTTTTTTACCAAAGAAAATGTCTTCGAGATGATTCGATATTTATATAGATACATTAATTTGTGTATATATTTATATAAATATATATTTTTAATGCACTGAGAAATTTTTTTTCAGAAAAAAAAAAAAAAAAAAAAAGTTTTGTTTTCTCGAAAAAATTTTTTTTTCGCCTCGTTAGTGTTAATTTTTCTTGGAGAAAAAGTTGAATATAGAAGTTTAGTTTATAGTTTTTTTTCTTTTCAAATTTTTCCCCAAGGATTTTATTTTCACTGCGAGGGGAAAAAATCGCTTCTTTTTTTTTAGTCAAACAATTAATTTTTTTTATGGAAAAAAACACTTTTTTCGACTCTGGAAACTAATTTTTGACTCTTAACAACTACTTTTGCAATTGAAAAATTTATTTTCGCTACTAAAAGATATTTTCGACACTAAAAAGTTTTTCCGGAGTCAAAAAAATACTTTTGATTCCATAAACTATTTTTTTAGAATAAAAAAATTACTTTTCGACTTTAAAAATTATTTTCGACTCTAAAAACAATTTTCGGAGTCAAAAAACTGTTTTTCGACTCTAAAAACAATTTTTAGAGTAAAAAAAACTATTTTTAGACTTTTTTGACTCCGAAAATTATTTTTTAGAATCAAAAATTAATTTTTTAAAAATTATTTTCGGAGTCAAAAATTACTTTTCGACTCTAAAAACAATTTGCGGAGTCAAAAAACTGTTTTTCGACTCTAAAACCAATTTTTGGAGTCAAAAAACTTTTTTAGACTTTTTTTACTTCGAAAATTATTTTTTCAGAATCAAAAATTAATTTTTTAAAAATTATTTTCGGAGTCAAAAAATTACTTTTCGACTCTAAAACAATTTTCGGAGTCAAAAAACTATTTTTCGACTTAAAAAACAATTTGTTTTTAGAATTGTTTTACATCAAAATAAATTATAATAAAATTGTTTTCACAATCGAAAAGTAATTTTTTTTCATTAAATAAACGATTTTTGGAATCGAAAAACTATTTTCAGAATAAAGAAAAACTTCTTATCGGCTCTAAATACGATTTTCCGATTCTAACAACTATTTTTTGGTGAAAAATACCTATTTTTAGAATAAAAAATTACTTTTCGACTCTAAAAACAATTTTCAGAGTGAAAAATCTAATTTTCGGCTCTGAAAACGTTTTTCGACTTTAAAAACTATTTTTTGAGCCTAAAAACTACTTTTTGGTTCTAAAAACGATTTTTTTTTTACACTAAACTCTATTTTTGTAATCGAAAAACTATTTTTAGAAGAAAAAATTACTTTTCGACTGTAAAAATAATTTTCTAAGTAAAAAAGTATTTTACGAGTCAATACTACTTTTTGGTTCTAAAAACGATTTTTTGACTCTAAACTCTATTTTTGTAATCGAAAAACTATTTTTCGACAATATCTTTGGAGTGAAAAAAAATACTTTTGACTCCAAAAACTATTTTTAGAAGAAAAAATTACTTTTCGACTCTAAAAATAATTTTCTTAGTGAAAAAATTACTTTTCGACTCTAAAAACAATTATCGGAGTCAAAAAAAAACCTTTTTCGAAGTCGAAAAACTACTTTACGTTTCTAAGAACCACTTTTCGACGCTAAAAACTATTTTTAGAATCAAAAAACTACTTTTCTGTCTTAAATAACACCTTTTTTGGAGTCAAAAATTACAAATCAATTGTTTGAATAAAAAAGAACTTTTTACGCAAAAAAATTTTATTAGAACCTTAAGTCCTATTCACATGAATCGTTATAGTCTCGAACTATTTTTTTATCAGCAAACACACATCACAAGCATTTGAAAATAACCGCCAAATTTTCTTTTTTTTTTCTTCCTTTCTTTCCATTCTTCTCAGTGCGACGCAATTACTGTTTTTTTTGTTTTGAAATTCTATGTATTCAAAAATTGGTGAGAAAAAACCGGGTCCCAGAATAGTTATACAAGAGGGAATAGAGTAAGCAAAGGAGAGAGGGGTGGGGGAAAAGGTCCGTGTGTGTGGGATTTTTCATTTTCATTTTTCATTTTCTTGAGTGTTGAGAGAGAGTTGTTATTTTTTGTCGATGAAGAAGTGATTTTTTTTGTTGCAAACCTTTAGTTTCATTTTTTTTTAAGTTTTCATTCCTCAGTGTATGGATTTTTTTTTTTTTTTTTTTCATTATTTTAAAAGAGCACTGTGGACAGCACTTGTTATTCTCATCGAGCGGGCGGCAGATCATTGCGCGTATGTGCAGATCGACGACGGACGGCCAATGAGATATAATTCTCGGTCCCGAGGCTTCCTGCTCATATGCGGACAGACAAGACACTGACAACAACAATCAAGAGACACCGACGACGGCGGACAGACCGACACACCGATCCGAATCCGACGCGACGACGATTTAGTATGGTGCGAACCGGCGCGACGGCGATGGCCCTCGTATTCCCGGTCTGGTAATCAAAATAGGTTTTTTTTGACGTGAGTTTTTTTTTTTTTTTTTTTTGTTTTGTTTTGTTCTTCTAACACGACGACAGTGAGAGATTGAGATTGATAGAGTGAGAGAGAGAGATAGAGAGAAAAATAACGACAAGACGGCAATGAGTCAATTGTTTTTTTTTCTTTTAAAAAATTTTTTTCAAAAAAAAAATTGACTCCTTTTTTTTATTTGCTGATGCACGCCGTTCGAGTTAGTTTTTATTTCACGACATTGATTAAAAAAAAAAAAAAATTTGCTTTTTCCAGTTTTGTCTGATGGACGAGGCGTTGGGAACATTCCGGAAAAGAATCTCTATTTTTTTCTTATTTTAATTTAAAAAAGAAGCTATTTTTTATTTTTTTAAAACTAGTTTAAGGTCTAAGGCCGAACAGCTCTAAAAGAGTAAAAAAAAACAATAAAAAATTATGATTTATGATTTTTGACAATTTAATTATTTTTTGAAAAATTTAATCATCAGTTTAATAACGAATAAAAATAAAGAAGCGTTTTTGATAGTTTTTTATAACAAATTTACCGTCCAAGGCCGAACGGCTTATGGAAAGAAAAAAAACAATAAAAAAAAATAGAAAAATATAAATTATTAATCTTTTCATTACTTTTTAAAAATAATTTATTCAATTTTTAATGATTTTCAATTATGAAAGTAATTTTAATGATTTTTTAAATAATATATTAAAAAATTTAATCTTCAATTTAATGGAGAATAAAAATAAAAGAGCGTTTTTAATAGTTTTTTTATAACTTATTTACCGTCTAAGGCCGAACGGCTCTTAGGCAAATAAAACTAAAAAAAATATAGAGAAATATTATTTTTTCATAATTTAATAAACTTTTTTGGACTGTTTCTGAATAATTTATTGAATTTTTAATGATTTTTAATTATGAAAGTAATTTTAATGATATGTTTAATAATTTTAAAAACTTTAATCATCAATTTAATAAAGAATAAAAATAAATAAAAGAAAATAAAAAAGAAAATTTCTTACTAATTATTTTACTTTTTTACTTTTGTATCTTAAAATCCAATTCTCGATTTTTTTTAAATTCTTGTCTGAATTTTACTTCTACTTTAGAATTAAAAAAAAAAAAAAAAATTAGAAAAAGAACAATTTTTAATCCATTAAATAAAAAATAGAGATTACTTTGAAAAAGGAATGTTGCCTACACCTCACAGGAAAAGACTTGAAAAAATTGATTGATTAAGAAAAAAAACACTTTCTCTTCTTTAAGCATCCATTAGAATCAATTTTGACTTTTCATATTTAATAAAAAAAGAAAAAAATATAAAAATACGTACAAGAAATAATTCCATAGTTTAATTTTTTGAACGAAATAAAACTATTTTTTTTAAATGTATCCAATTGCTATTAATTTTAATAATAGTAATTATTATTTTTTAAATTGAATTTAATTCACATTATATTTTTTTTATATTTACGAAAAAAAATGTAATAAAATTCTATTCTACTTATAATTGTTAATAAAAATAATAAAAGTAAAAAATAAATATTAATTTTTATAATATAATTGTTCTGTGAAAATATAAAAAAATTTGAAAAAATTGTAAAAAAAAGTAACAAAAAACTTGAATGATGTAAAATTTATAAAATAGTAAAAAAAGAAAAAAAACGTTGACAAATTGAGAAAATAGAAATAAAAAAAGGAAACAAAGAATTTTTGAAGAAAAGATAAAAAAAAAATTTGAAAAAATTGTATTTAAAAAGTCTAAATGATAAAAAAATGTTTTTCTTTTTGTAATTAATAATATTTAAATAAATAATAAATTGTTTCTAGAAAAACTAAGTTTCTCGCGTATATTCAAGTTAAAATTAATTAAAATTTGTAGAGTCTGTCAATTATTAGCCTTCGAAACTTTTAAAAATTCAAGTCGACTTCTTTTTATTCAAATCGACAAAAATTTTTTTTGCTTATATTTTAGTTGAAATTTGTTGAAAATTGTCGAGTTTGTCAGTTTTTAGTCGTTAAGATTGTCGCACAGTTCTTGAAACTTTCAAAAAACAAAATTAACTTTCTTAAATTAAATTTTTAAACGAACGAATCAATGAAAAAGAGGAAAATTAGAAACTAAAATGAAATCAAATAGATACCATGAAAAGTCAAAATGATTCTTTTTTTTAACTTTTCTCATAAATTTTTCATTTTGTCCTGATGATATTATTCCATTTTGCTCTTTTTTTAAAACTTATTGGAATAATTACTTCTTAAAGGTTTAGAAAACTACTTCTAGAATTTCTAGAATTTTTACAATTTTGACCAATTTTTTTAATTCATTTTAAATTTATATTGAAAATATTTTGATTTATATTGGAAATTTTTTAATTTCCCTTAAATATTTCAATTTATATTAAAAATATTTTGATTGTTATTAAAAATATTTTAATTCATATTGAATATATTTTAATTTTAATTAAATATATTTTAATTGTATTAAAATTATCTTAATTTGCATTTTAAAAAAATAAGTCTTTGCTTTCAATTATCACAAAAATATCACAGACAGTTCACAAAATATCACAGACTAAGTCTATTTTTATTATTATTATGAAAAGCTTCTACTTTATTCTCTCAGGACGCTAATTGAGCGAAAAGAAGAGAAAACAAAAATAAAATACCTGATTGTTATTTCAGAGAAAAGAAACAAAAAAAATTTAAAAAAAACAACAGCAAAATTTCCAACAAGAAGAAAACAAATCTGGAAATTTCTTTTCTTCTGAAAAAACAATGACACTTTTACTTACCTACGGGTATCTTCAAAGGAATCACGGCTAAAGTCCTCATACATGCCTCTACTGAAACAAGAAGAATAAAAAATAAATTTATATTTTATAATTTAAATTAACAAATAATAATTTATATCTTGTAATAAAAAAAAAACACTTTTTCGGCTCTAAAAACTATTTTTAGAATCGAAAAAATATATTTCAGCTTTAAAAACGATATTTTAACTCAAAAAACTATTTTTAGAATAAAAAGAACTACTTTTCCGTTCTAAAAACCATTTTTTGACTATAAAAACTATTTTTTGAATCAAAAAACAATTTTCAGAGTCAAAAAATATTTTTCGGATTTAAAAAACGATTTTTTGGCTCTAAAAACTATTTTTAGAGTCAAAAACTACTTTTCGGCACTAAAAATAATTGTCGGAGATTAAAAACTACTTTTTGACTCCAAAAACTATTTTTGGAACCGAAAAACTATTTTCAGAGTCAAAAAAAAATACTTTTCTGTCCTATAAACTATTTTTCGAACCTAGAGACTATTTTTAAAGTAAAAAAAAATATATTTCAGCTTTTAAAACGATATTTTGACCATAAAAACTATTTTCCTTGTTTTTATGAAAAATTATACCTGAAACGTCCATTATTGCCACTTGGAGGTGGCGATCGCCTGCTGAACATTCCATAATCATTGCTGCGTGAAAATCCACTGTCGCGCATTGAGCCCATACCTAGAGGTGGCATTGGTGGAATTGGGTCTCGTCTTGGGGCAACTGGCGGCAAGTAGGAATCGCGCATTGAACTTCCCATGTCGCGGCCCGACATTCCCGTCATACTTGGGAATCGCCTTTCGTACAAATCACGAGTGTCATCGAATCCACGTCTGTCGTAATAACTGTCGTAATCCTGCAAAATTTTACATTTTTTTTTAAATTGTCAATTTCATGTAATATTAGATAAAAAAAAAGGGATTTTTATTACTTTTTCCATTAACTGTAGTCTTTTTAAATCAAATTATTTTTTTTTTTTGTTAAACTTTTTCTGCATATTATTGATATTTTTTTTTTACCTTTTTCGTAGTCCGTAACTTTCTTTAAATTTTTAATCAAAATTTTGATTACAACGCTACTTTTGTTTTAAAATTACATAAATTTTCTTTAAAAATAGTAAAATTTAATATTAAAAATTATTTCCAGAATAACTTTTTATTATTTTCAAAGACAATTCTTTTTTTTTTTTTTTTTGATAAAAATTAGAAAAATTTTTTTTAAAAATAGTAAAATTTACTCTAAAACGAAGAATACTTAAAAGTATTGCAGGCCTCGGATCGACTTTAACGAACAAAAAAAGTCGCTTTAGTCGATTAAAAATAGAAAAAAAAGTCGAAAAAGTCGATTATTTAATTTAGTGTTGTCACAAATATTTTATTTTCTATTTCCCTGATTCTTCACTGTTTTCTAAATTTAATTAATCAAAACTTGTATAATTTTGCTAAATAAAATATTTAAATACTTCTTATTTCTTTTTTCACCAGGAAATAAAATTTAAAAAAAATTAAAATTCTGAAATTTAATCATTTCTAAAAATTAAAACTATAACCCTTACAAAAATTCAATTATTTTTCTACAATTTTTTACTAAACTTCATTTCTAAATAAATTATCTACATTACTTTTCAATATTTTTCCGAAAGTTCTTCAAGAATTCAATTATTTAAATACAAAAATTCAATTTTTTATAATTATTGAAACCGATCATTTTTTCTTTTTAAAGATATTAAGGTAGAATATATATTCAAAAAATTTTAATGAATAAATTCGTAAAATTAACTTTTTAAAAATATTTCTAAATAATTTTTGAAAGACACAATAGTTTTACAATTACATAGCAATTAAAATTTTTTTTAAAAAATTGAAATTTGGTAATTTCTTTTTAAAAAATAATTTAAATTTAGTAAAATCTTTCAAAAATAATTTAAATTTACCATGAATCTTAATTAAATTCCTGAAAATTGAATTTAGACAAAAATTTTATTAAAATTACTAAAAATAATTGAATTTTGCAAAAAGTTTTATTAAAATTATAGATGCATTAGAATTTTAATAAAATTCCAGAAAAAAATTGAATTTTGCAAAGAGTTTTATTAAAATTCATGAAAATAATTGAATTTTTCAATAAATTTAACAAAAAATCCTGAAAATTGAATTTAGACAAAATTTTTTATTAAAATTCCTGAAAATAATTGAATTTTGCAATAAATTTTTTAAAAAAATTGAATTTAGACAAAATGTTTTATTAAAATTCATGAAAATAATTGAATTTTACAACAAATTTTAATAAAATTACTGAAAATTAAATCTAGACAAACATTTTATTAAAATTTCTGAAAATAATTGAATTTTGCAAAGAGTTTTATTAAAATTCATGAAAATAATTGAATTTTTCAATAAATTTAACAAAAAATCCTGAAAATTGAATTTTGCAATAAATTTTTTAAAAAATTGGATTTAGCCAAATTTTTTATTAAAATTCATGAAAATAATTGAATTTTACAACAAATTTTAATAAAATTACTGAAAATTAAATTTAGACAAACATTTTATTAAAATTTCTGAAAATAATTGAATTTTGCAAAGAGTTTTATTAAAATTCATGAAAATAATTGAATTTTTCAATAAATTTAACAAAAAAATCCTGAAAATTGAATTTTGCAATAAATTTTTTAAAAAATTGGATTTAGACAAAATTTTTTATTAAAATTCATGAAAATAATTGAATTTTACAACAAATTTTAATAAAATTACTGAAAATTAAATTTAGACAAACATTTTATTAAAATTTCTGAAAATAATTGTATTTTGCAAAGAGTTTCATGAAACTAATTGAAAAATTCATGAAAATAATTGAATTTTTCAATAAATTTAATAAAAAATCCTGAAAATTGAATTCAGACAAAAATTTTTATTAAAATTTCTGAAAATAATTGAATTTTGCAATAAATTTTTTAAAAAATTGGATTCAGACAAAATTTTTTTATTAAAATTCATGAAAATAATTGAATTTTACAACAAATTTTAATAAAATTACTGAAAATTAAATTTAGACAAACATTTTATTAAAATTTCTGAAAATAATTGAATTTTGCAAAGAGTTTTATTAAAATATATGAAAATAATTGAATTTTTCAATAAATTTAATAAAAATTCTGAGAATTGAATTTAGACAAAAATTTTATTAAAATTCCTGAAACCAATTGAATTTTGCAATAAATTTTTTAAAAATTCCTAAAAAAAAAATTCAGACATAAATTTTATTAAAATTCTTGAATAATAATTGAATTTTGCAACGAATTTTAATAAAATTCCCTAAAATAATTAAATTTTGCAAAAAAAATTTATTAAGCAAATAAATAATTGAGTTTTTAAAAAATATTTAAAAAATACTCAAATTTTTGATGAATTTATAATTATAAATAATTTCTCAAAAATTCTAAAATAGTAATTTTTTAAAAAATTTAAATTACTTTGTCAGAGAATTACTTTTTTCAAAACTATTTTAATATTTTCATTTTTTATCCAATTTACTTGAATATTATTCATTAAAATTTTTAAAAATTCAATTATTTGCAAAATTATTAATAAAAATTGTATAATAGTTAATTTTTAAAAATTGTAATAAAATACTTGAAAAAAGGATTTATTTTCAATTAATTTTACTAAATTTCAATTATTCAAAATCTTTTTAATTGTATATTTCAAAAATTTAATTAAAAAAAATTTTCAAAAATAATTTTCGAAAGATTAACTACAGCTATTTTTTATACTGCGCGTAGGAATCGAAAAAAGTTGCAGCATTTTATACTAAAAATATGGTATTTTGTGGCAAAATTTGGAAGAAAAGTCGAAAAAGTCGCATTATTTGAAAATAGTCGAAAAAATCATAATATCCGAGGCCTGGAATTGTGAAGTTGGTTTTTTTCTTAAACATAAGGGGAAAAGGGGGGGGGGGGAATTGATGATTTTAGGCGTTTTAGAAAATTTGCTTTTTTCTACTTACACCAAAGCGTCCGCCACCCATGAGCCTGTCCCTGAGGAAAGGCGGGGGTGGTGGCGGTGGATAGGGATCACGTCCAAACATACGATCGCGGAATCCATTTCTATCGGGTCCGCCGCCCATTCCACCCTTGGGACATTCCTTCGACCAATGACCACCGCGTCCGCAACGATAACATTGCTCAGGATCGCCCATTCCCGGCCTCTGTCTCACGCGGCTCGTCGATATTTGCACCTTCATCGGTTGCCCGTCGACAATATGTCCGTTCAGCTCTTTTATCGCGTCATTAACGTCGCCAGTTGCCTCGAGATGCACGAATCCATAATTTCGTACAATGTCGCACTCAACGACTGTTCCGAATTTTGCGAACAATTCCCGCACCTGCGGCGCTTTAGTGTTGTCCGTTAAATTGCCAACGAATATTTTTGTCGTCGGTGTATTCGGTCCCTTACGACTCTTTGCCGCCTCGCATTTTATCGGCTGTCCATGCATCATATAGCCGTTCACATGCTGAATTGCGTTTTCTTCCGCTCTCCTCATTTTCCATGTGCTGTTTAAAGAAAACAAATTTTTTTTTTATTTATTTATTAAAATTATTAATTAAAAATAGAGAAGCGATTTTTTAAAAGAGATTAATTTGGAAATTCAACAACTTCTAAGAATTATTTATTATAAAACAAGAAGATATCGTTCGATTTCTTCATGTTTTATAATAATTAAAGATGGCCCAGTGATAAAATAATTATTTTATATTATAAGAATATTGTTAGTATAACTTTTTAAAAATTATTTAAATCATTTCAATTCTATTATTATTTTCCAGATTTTTTAACTAACCTTCTTCTTTAAATAAATTATTTTTAATAATTTTTGAAAAAGTTCTTTTTGACAATTTTCATAAATACATTTATTTATAATTCAATTTTACTTGAAATTTCAATTATTCGGAAATTCTTTAAAATATATATTAGAAAATAAAAATTCAAATATAGTTTCAAAATAAATTCAATTAATTTTTTTAAAAAAGGAAAAAAAATTAATTCTACCGAATTGTTAGTTAAAAGTATGAAAAATTCAAATTTTGAAAGATTTTAATTCGAAACTTTTCTGAAATTCCAAAATTCAATTATTTCTAAAAATTCATGATTACAAATCTTTTAATATTCAATTATTATCTGAAACTTCAACTAAAATTCATTATTAAATCAATTTTTATTAGAAAATTCTACGAGAATTTAAATTAAATTTCAAATTTCTAAAAAAAAGAGAAACAAACCGTAAAAGAAAAACGAGTCTAAAATTAATTATAAGTTATTTTATAAAAATTTCCAAGTTAATTTTTATTCTTTCGAAGAATTTTATTAGAACTTTTAAAAAATAATTCAATTATTTTAGGAAAATATTCTTTAAAATAATTGTAATAAAAACAATTCAATTACTTTAAACAAAAATTTATTTATGAAAATAATTGTATCGTTTTAAAGAATTTTATTAAAATTTGAAAAAATAATAAAATTCTTGACAAGAACTCAATTATTTTGAAAAAAAAATTGAAAAAATTTCTCCTCAGAATTCAATTATTTTCAAAAATTTAAATTAAATTCTTCACAAATATTCAATAATTTTTCTAAATAGTAATAAATTTTTTGTAGAAATTCAATTATTTTCAAAAATAATAAAATTCTTTGTAAGAATTCGATTATTCTCAAAAAATAATAAAATTCTTGACAAGAACTCAATTATTTTGAAAAAAAAATTGAAAAAATTTCTCCTCAGAATTCAATTATTTTCAAAAATTTAAATTAAATTCTTCACAAATATTCAATAATTTTTATGGATAATAAATATCTTTGTAGGAATTCAATTATTTTCAAAAATAATAAAATTCTTTGTTAGAATTCAATATTATTCTCAAAAATAATAAAATTCTTGACAAAAATTAAATTATTTTCAAACATTTAAATTAAAGTTTTTACAAAAATTCAATTATTTTCATAAATAATTAAATTTTTTCATATAAATTCAGGGTGGCCACTTTTTGTAGAAAATTGAATTCCCGGTTTTTTCCCGGTTTTCCCGGTCAATTTTTTTTTATTTCCCGGTCATTATATAATACATTAAAACAATATTTTAGTTTGAAATATTAAAAATATTAATAACAAACAAAAAAAATTATCTTAAATTATTGTGTATTCTACATATTACAAATTTAAACTAATCAATATAATGAGCTCATTTAGAGATAACATTTTTTTGACATTTTTCCGAACTGACAATAATATGAAAAAACCGCTGCCAAGTTGTACATTTTTATAATTTTGGTGTTCATTTCATGAACACTTTGCTTCCTCATAGAAATAATAATTGAAATATAAGAATTACTTTTTATAAAAGGGTTAAAAATCATTAAATCTTGGTCTAAAAAATGTGTTTTTATATATTCTATAAGATAGTAATAATAGTTTAATAATTACACATAAATTAATAAACAAGAATGTTGAAAAAATGATATTTTCCACAATTTTTGATTTTTCAAATACCAATAATTTTATAATTTCAGCCCGAATCAGGTTCAAAAATAGGTCAATCGAAGCGATTTTTAATGCTCTTCAAGTTGGTAATAATTTTTTGAAGTTACTTTGACATAATTTAAAAAAAATTTTATAAAAGTCTTATTTTTCAAAATTTTAGATTTTTAAAAGTTTAATATCTTTGGTTAATATGGACGAAAAATGTTCAATTGGGGCTCAAAAGATGCGTTTGAAAAAACTCTACAAAACTAAATACAAAACAAAATTAAACTTTTACATTTTTTAACAAAATTTTTAAAAAAGTCTTATTTTCCAAAATTTTTGATTTTTAAAAGTTTAATATCTCCGGTTAATATGGACGAAAAATGTTCAATTAGGGCTCAAAAGATGCGTGTGAAAAAACTCTACAAAACTAAAGAAAAAGATTTATAAGTGTCCTAACATTTTTTTAAGTTATGTCCAAAAAACGTTTTTTTGCTAAATGAAAAATGCAAAAAAAAAATAGTTAAACTTTATGAATCAGGCTGAAAATACTCTCATTTTATGTCCCCCGGGGAGACCGACAATTAAAAAAAATTGAGGCCTTTAGCTCTTTCTCGTTCTGAAATATTGAGGCAAATGTAATGTTAGTACACACACACACACACACACACATCGGGACAAATTTTTAAAATCCGTTTTTTGGACTTCGGAGGTCAAAATACGTCAAAATTTTTTTTTATTTATTTAGAACATTTATACAGGGAGTTCCTGTGCGTATATAAAGTACTAAAGTATTAGGCATAATAAAAAAAAATTTATAAATATGTCAAAAAATGACAAACCAAAATTTTGCTAATACAAAGCTTCCTTTATGAGGAAGCAATTATAAAAAAATAATAAATTTTTACTATTTTACAAATTTCTTATTTTTTAAATGTACTAAAAATTTTCATAATGAACTTTATGATTGATTCTTTAAAACTGAAATAAGCGTATGAAAAATAATAGAAATTATGAGAAAAATCCTGTGGAATAAATATTAAAAGAAAAATCCTCTTAAAATAAAAGGATTTCTTTAAATTTAAATAAGTATATTATTTTCTCATAAACCCCTCTTCATCCCTAACGAAAGTCAGTTAATTTATGTATTCTCTACTATACCTACTTATGTACAATATACTTCTCGAGTAAAAATTAAAAAAAAAATTTTGTTTGGGTCAGTTTAAAAATAAAATTAAAAATAAAAAATAAATTCCCGGTTTAGTATCAAATTTCCCGGTCATTTCCCGGTTATCCCGGTCAATTTTTCAATTCCCGGTCATTTCCCGGTTTTTCCCGGTTTCCCGGTCAAGTGGCCACCCTGAAATTTAAAGATTTTCTACCAAAAATTCATAAAAATTAAATTCTTTAAGAAATAATAAAATTCTTTAAAAAAATAACTGAATTTGTATAAAGAATTTTATTAGAATTTTTTTTTTAGAATAATTCAATTCCTTTGAAGAATTTATAAAATTTTTTATAAATAATTGAATTCTTTGAAGAAATTTTATTAAAATTGTATTAAATATAATTGAAATATTGCGATGAGCGTTATTATTTAGGAAAATAATTAAATTCATAAAAAAAATTTATTTATGAAAATCATTGAATGTTTGCGTAGAATTTTGTAAAATTTTTTTTTTAAATAATTAAATTCCTTTGGGAAATTTTTAAAAATAATTGAATTTCGAAGAAAAATTGTATTATTTATAAAAACAATTGAAATATTGACGAGGATTTTAAAAATCATTTTTGAAAATAATTGAATTTTAGTGAAGAATTTCATTACTTATAAAGATAATTGAATTTTTTTTTTTAATTTTTGAATTTAATTATTTGAATACAAAAAAATACATTATAATAATCGTAAGTTCCTTTCCGTTAGCAAATTATCTGCATTCATTTGTTTGTTTTGAAAATTAAATTTTGTGGGTTAAGTATTGGCATTTTTTATTTTTTTAATGTCAAACTTTTTAATGTGGAAAATACTTTACTTATTAAATTGTCTCGACTCTTTGGTAAAAAATCTAAAATTATCGAAAATTATCCGAATTTCTTAAAATTCAACATTTTTTCTTCTATTTTATGGAATTAAGCTTTATTATTTTTGTGCTTTTAGAAAATACTTTACTTATTAAATTGTCTCGACTCTTTGGTAAAAAATCTAAAATTATCGAAAATTATCAAAAATTCAAAAATCCGAATTTCTTAAAATTCAACATTTTTTCTTCTCTTTTATGGAATTAAGCTTTATTATTTTTGTGCTTTTAGAAAATACTTTACTTATTAAATTGTCTCGACTCTTTGGTAAAAAATCTAAAATTATCGAAAATTATCAAAAATTCAAAAATCCGAATTTCTTAAAATTCAACATTTTTTCTTCTATTTTATGGAATTAAGCTTCATTATTTTTGTGCTTTTAGAAAATACTTTACTTATTAAATAGTCTCGACTCTTTGGTAAAAAATCAAAAATTATCAAAAATTATCAAAAATTCAAAAATCCGAATTTCTTAAAATTCAACATTTTTTCTTCTCTTTTATGGGATTTAGCTTCATTATTTTTGTGCTTTTAGAAAATACTTTACTTATTAAATTGTCTCGACTCTTTGGTAAAAAATCTAAAATTATCGAAAATTATCAAAAATTCAAAAATCCGAATTTCTTAAAATTCAAAATTTTGTCTTCTATTTTATGGAATTAAGCTTCATTATTTTTGTGCTTTTGGAAAATACTTTACTTATTAAATTGTCTCGACTCTTTGGTAAAAAATCTAAAATTATCGAAAATTATCAAAAATTCAAAAATCCGAATTTCTTAAAATTTAACATTTTTTCTTCTATTTTATGGAATTAAGCTTCATTATTTTTGTGCTTTTGGAAAATACTTTACTTATTAAATTGTCTCGACTCTTTGGTAAAAAATCTAAAATTATCGAAAATTATTAAAAATTCAAAAATCCGAATTTCTTAAAATTCAACATTTTTTCTTCTCTTTTATGAGATTAAGCTTCATTATTTTTGTGCTTTTGGAAAATACTTTACTTATTTAATAGTCTCGACTCTTTGGTAAAAAATCAAAAATTATCGAAAATTATCAAAAATTCAAAAATCCGAATTTCTTAAAATTCAACATTTTTTCTTCTCTTTTATGAGATTAAGCTTTATTATTTTTGTTCTTTTGGAAAATACTTTACTTATTTAATAGTCTCGACTCTTTGGTAAAACATCTAAAATTATCAAAAATTCGAAAAAATTCAAAAATCCGATTTTCTTAAAATTCAACATTTTTTCTTCTCTTTTATGGGATTTAGCTTTATTATTTTTGTGCTTTTGGAAAATACTTTACTTATTAAATTGTCTCGACTCTTTGGTAAAAAATCAAAAATTATTAAAAATTATCAAAAATCCGAAAAATCGAATTGCTTAAAATTCAACATTTTTTTTTGTCTTTTATGCCATTTAGCTTTATTATTATTTGAATTTTTATTCAAGAGAAAAAATGGAAAACTGAAAAAATTTAGAATTTTTTAAAAATTACAGGCCTTTTCCATGATTTCCAGAAGCCTTTTAAAAATTCCATACCATTTTCATGATTTTCCAGATTTTGTAGGAACCCTGCTTTTGTCTGACTTTCTTCTAAATTATCGAATTCAGTGATTTCTGTGGTGAATTTGGTTAAGTTGTAAAATGATTAATTTCTATTTGAATTCGTTTTTTTTTTTGAATGTAGAAAATCTGATGTTAATTTAATTCTTTTTTCGTTATGCACGGCAAAAAATATTTAGCTGGATGAACTACAGATTTCACTTTAGTAGCGAAATTTTTCAGTGCTTCAATTAATACTTTCGTTATTCTAGAGAAACTTATCGCTATTTCAAGTAAAACTTTTTTCATTGTGTAATAATTATTATTTCTTTGAAAAGTATTTAATTTAAAATGGCTTTATAAAATAAGCAATGCAAAAGATGACCCAGATACTAATTGTAATTGTTCTAGCCATAGTTTAAGTCTAGTAATGTAAATTCTATTTAAATTGAGACCATTGAGTAAAATTATTTAAATTTTAGTTAGTTAAATCTCTTTGTTAGGTTATAATAATTATTTCTTTAAAAATTTTTAAATTGTTTAAAATAAGCAGGCCCATACAACATTCCCGCGCGCTTGCGCGCGGATAGTTTGGCTAGTTTATTGAATAATTGAATGTTTCTTAAAATTGAATTCTAATAAAGAATTTTATCAACTAATTTTTAAAATTATTTAATTTTTTCAACGAATTTTAATAAATTTGTTACTTGAGGAATTCGATTAAATTTGTATTCAAAATAATTGAAATTCTGAGACGATTTTTTTATTATTCATGAAAATAATTGTATTACGATTAAATGTGAAATTTTTAATATTTATGAAAATAATTAAATATTTGCGAAAATTTTTATTAAAATTATTGAAAATAATTGAATTTCGGAGAAGAAGTTTATTATTTATAAAGATAATTGAAATTTTGAGAATTTTTAAAAAAAATTTCAAACATAATTGAATTTCTGCGAAGAATTTTATTACTTTTCTAACTTTTCTTAAAAATCCAATTTTTTAAAAGTATTTTTAACTAAAACTCTTTTATAAATCCATTATTTTTAATGATTAATTAAATATTTGTTAAAAAATTTATTACTTATTGTTAAAAATTAAAAATTTCTTTAAATCAAATATTTAGAAATATTGAAAACAAATTTCCAGTTGTGTTACTTCTAGTTGAGAAAATTTTTTTTTCTCTCTGCTATTTTTAAGTAAGAAATCGATTAAACATTAGAGTCAATGATAAAAAGGAAAAAAATGAAGTAAAATGAAAGTCAACAGTCATTTGCATAAACTCCATTTTTCATTGCAATTTTTTTTTCCTTTTTTCTAAATTATTCTTACTAAATATTCCAAATAATTTAAAAATCGAGTAAATGTTTGAATAATTTATTGTTTTTCATTTTATTTTTATTTTTAAATGAAATAAATTTGAATTATTTATCAAATTCATATTTGTTTTTGCTTTTTGCAACTTATTATCTTCACGAAGTTGGTTTCTTTAACAAAAGAAGTTAATTGATGTAGATAAAGAAAACTCATTTACAATTTTAATGGTTAGAGTTAATTTTTACATTACAAGGATAACATTATTTTAAAAACTGTTTTAAATTTTTTTTTAAAAACTGCTTTTAAATATTTAAATTTTTTAAAAAAATATTTTAAAAACTGCTTTTAAATATTAAATCTTTTTAAAAATTGCTTTTAAATATTCAATTTTTTTAAAAATATTTTTAAAACTGTTTGTAATATTTTAAAAACTTCGAAATATTTACAAATTTTCAACATCTTAAAAACAATTTTAATTATTTTTAAAAGTAGTTTAAAAATTTTAAAAAATTCCTTAAATCATTGAACATTTTTTTTAAACTAAAAATATATTTTAATAACTTTAAAATATTTGAAATTTGAATTTAAATATTTTTAAAAAAATCTACTATAAATTTTAATAAATATTTAAAAATTAATTTAAAAAACGATTTAAGAAATATTTTTAGTATTGCTTATCGAATAAGTGAACAAAAAAAATAGAGAGAAAAATAAAACATGAAAATAATAATCGAATAAAGCTGTTTTTTTTCCTCCAATGAAACTTACCACAAATCCATAATTTTTCACAACGTCACACTCGACGACTTTGCCGTACTTCTCGAATAGAGGCTTAATATCGGCATTGGTCGTTTTATCGGCCAAATTACCGATAAAAATTTTAAATGTACCCACACTGCTAAAACCCGGCATTTTGGCTCGCTCTAGAACCTTGAAAAAATTAAAACAATACATTTTATTTCAATCATTTCTGTATTTTTTTTTATTTTCTATTTTTAAATAAACAAATTTCTTCCATCTTTTAAAAACAAATAAAGATTTATGTATTTTTTTATATTCTGCATTTTTAAATAAATAAATAAATTTTCTTCCTCTTTAAAAAAAAAATAATAAAAATTTCTGTTTTTTTATAAACAAAGAAAATTTTCCTCTATTTTTCAAAAGAAAATTAAAATTTTTACTAAAAAGCATAAAAAAAAACAAGAAAAATTACTAACAAGATTAAAAAAAAATGTTTCGAATAAATAGTAATATTTAGATATTAAAAATATTAATAGTAATAATAGTAAAATAATAATAATAATAATAATAATAATAAAACAATTTTTTTTAAAAATGCATAAGTTAAAAAGAAATTTTTTAATTTCGTTAAATAAACAAAAGTTATTTTCAAAATTTTAAGGAGTAAATAATATTAAATTAATTAATAAAAATGAATGAATTTTTACTAAAATATTTTTTATTTTATTAAAGTATTAATAAAATTAATTTATTTATTAAAAAAGGGGCCCTTTATAAATTACGTGACACTTTTTTTTAACCCCCCCCCCCATCTCCTTAAAGTCTTACGTAATTTGCGAACGAATCCTAATTTAATTTATTTAAATAATTTATGAATAAATTAATTAAGAATAATTAGTTTCGTTAGATGTTTAAATTAGTTTCAACCAGAATGTATAAATTAATGATAAGAATGTTACTTATGTTTTTCTTTATCTTTGGTCATTTATTGGCACATTTAATTGCATGTCATAACGTTTCGGCTGATTTTCAACCCTCTTCAAATAATCTTATCACAGTCATAAAATTATAATCTCCATATCGCCAGTCATAGGACGTTAGTCCATCGTTATATTACCAAAATAAATACGAATATTATATAACATTGTTAAATTAAAAATTAAAATTAAAAATTAAAAATAATTGTCTGACTAGATGATATCACATTTTGTTGTAAGCACATGTCATTTTTGGGGTCTGGTTATATTGTTATACTTATATACTTAAGTAAAACTAAATTTAAAAAAATTAATATATTTTCAATTTTTTAAAAGCCTCATTTATTATGCAAATCAATAAAATTAATTTGTTTAGTAATAAATAAATTAAATTGATTAATTTAATTTGTTTATTGAGAATTTAATTTATTTTACTTAATATGTTGACAAAATTACTTTATTACTTGTTTACAAATAAATAAATTATTAATAAATTGAATAAATTAATTTGTTTACTATAATAATTTAATTTATTTACTTAATATGTTAACAAATATTATTTTACCACTTAATTATTTACTAGTAAATAAAATTAATTTGTTTATTAATAATTTAAACTTTATTTACTTCATATGTTAAGAAAATTATTTTATTACTCAATTATTTACTAATAAATAATAATAATTATTATTATTAATAAAAAAAACTAATTTTAATTATTTACATGATAATCAGACTTACGAAATTTTAATTTTTAAAAATATACTAATTTTTATTAATTTAATGTTACGTAATTAATTTCTTTATAATAATTAAATTTATTATTATTATTATTATTATTATTATTATTATTATTATTATTATTATTATTAATACAATATTTTTACATGTAATAAATAAATAAAAATGTGAAAATACTTTTTTTCGGAGTCAAAGCAACGAAAATGACAAAACCAGAGAAGAATAGACGTCACTGTAACTACTGCGTATTTTTTTTCCAACAAAAAAAGAGAAAAATATGTCGCCAAGAGATATTGAAGAACCGGCGAAATTATTAACAATAGCGGGGGTGAGGGGGGAGTTTTAGGATAAAAAAGAACATGAAACACGAGGCGCGCGCCGCTGATTATGAGAATATTCAAGGATGTCGTAATGGCGGTTTCGCGTTCAAGGACGAATATTACTAACACACTTCTTCGTCTGCTTATTTTTTTTATTTTCCACTTTGTCAAACCTTCTTCTTTACGTTCACTTTGCAATTTAATATTTTTTTCCCTTCTTTTTGCCTATTTTTCCTTGCTTCTCTATGTATTATAAAGTTACACTAACACTGTAATATTTCCGACTTTCATTTAATATACACGACGAATTAAAATACAAACGAGAGAGAGAATATTGAACATACAAATTTAATCAAGTTCATCCGTTCTAAAAATGAGGGGATATGACGCGTCGGCGCTTTTTAACCACTCCAGTGACGTATGTATTAAATATTAACAGGGGGGGGTCCAAACTGTCAAATTTTGCCGATTTTATCAAACATTTTAATTTTTTTTTTTATTAATTTATAACATTTATAATTAATAATTTATTTTTCTTCTTTTAACATTTAGTAAATATTTCAATAAAGTAAATAAAAAATAAAAATATAATAGAAAATTAAATTTATCGAAAGTTGTACTTAAATTTTTATTAAATTAAATTATGTTTATTATTATTTTAATTTATATCAATTTTAATTAACAAAAAAATGTATTAAATTATTTTTATTATTCCCTTTTCATTGAAATTGTATTTTTGTAATTATTTTGCCAGACTTATTTAGACTTTTTTATTACAAAATAGAAAATATTTATTATTAAATGGTAATTTTTGTTAATTTCAATTAATAACATTAATAAAATTAAATGTTAAAAGAAGAAAAATATTTACTAAACGATATTTCAATAAAGAAAATTAAAAAACTAAAATTTCTAATAAAAAACATATATTAAAATTAAAACATCTATTTATATAGTAAAAAAATATATTTTTTCGATTATTGGAAGAAGAATGCGAAAAGCTTTGCCATGAATTCTTCTTCTTTTCTCTAAACAATCAATAAAGGCAAACGAAACATAACCTAAAAATTGAAATGCGAAATAAAAAAAAAATTGTAAATTTGCGTCAAAAAAAGTAATTCTATCGACCGGGGTAAAAAAATCTCTTCTCACGCTACTGACATGTCCCCACTGCAATTTTTTTTTGCCAACATGATAGAAAAAAAATTTATCGAAAACTTGTTATCGCCAACAGGACAACATGGCTAAAAAAATTGATAAACGATTCGCACAAGTGAAAGCCGACACTTTCACAAAACTATAATTTTCTACCCCTAAACCCTCTCGAATTACCTCCTTTTTTCTGATTTATCCAAACAAAAATTCACTTTGAGAACCTTGTCTCTCGTTTATCGATCCGAAACAAGCGGAAGCGGTGTATATAAGATATAATTGCATAAAGGAAACACTAAAATTTACCATAAAGCAAAAAAAAATTACTCTGCTTATTCTCTTTGTTTTTCTTTACAAGCACTGAATTAACTATTTTCTTTCGTTTTTACGAAAAATAGGAAAAATGCAAAGAGATGCAAATTAAAAATTAATAATGATAACACAAAAATGATATATGGCGTGTGTTTAGACAATTTTTCGATTTGTACGCGAAATAACATATTTACGTAATTACGACATGCTGAAGGAGGGGAAATATAAAATTCATACAAATTTTCGGAAAATAATTGAGTTTTTAGTGAAATTACACTTACCAAGTCAGTATTACTGTAAAATTAAACCGCACACGACACGAAGCGACTTGACACGCTGCACGAGGAAAAAATGGCGGCGTGAAATACAGCCGGAACAGCGTCTTTCGTTAGTGCCAGCACTGCTGCCAACTGTTGGGGAGAAAAATTTCGGAAAAAATTCCCCAGGGGAGAAAAATTTACAGTTTCGACTTTTCCTTCTATTTATTTGTTCAAATCGGTGCATAATAAATTGTTCTTTACCATAATTATTTATATAGAAGTTTTTTATATTTATAGTACATTTATTTATTTAGTAAAACACACAAATGAATCGGTAGAAGGGGTTAAAAGGAAAGCAAAGGAACTTTTGTCACTTCCGTTGGCGACACTGTACTACAGGTAAGATTTATCTCTCGATTTTCTTAGTTTTAAGGTATAAAAATACATTTTTATGTTATGAATTATTAGTTATTATTTCCAATAACGCGAGAAATAGTTTTTCGTTTATAGAGATGGAGTATTTTTGACGTAATTATTTTGCGGATTTTACAATGCGGACGTTACTAGACGTCACGTGTTTCCGCGGGAAAATTTGAAATTCGAAAATTTAAAAACTTATTTATTATTCATTTTTAATTAATTAATAATTCTAGTTTATGAAAAATGTTATTTATTTTAGAGACAAAAGTAATTTTTAAATACAATTTTTCAAAAAACAAAATTTTTAAATAGGATTAAAAATTTTTTTTTTACGACTTTTTTTTGTTTTTACTGAAATTTTTATTTAAAAATTTTAGTTAAAATCGTAAGGGAAAATTGCAGTGAAATTATTTATAAATATTACCAATAAATTAAAAAAAGTGTTTTTTCAAATTAAATTAAAAACATTTTTTTTTTAAATTAAAATTAAAATTATTTTTTTATCAAATTAAATTAAAAATACCTAGTTTTTTTTAAATTAAAGGTGAAAAATTTTTTTTACTTACATTGAAAATATTTTTTTTAATTTAAATTAAAATAGTTTTTTTTTGTAAGTCGAATTGAAAATATTTCTCTAAAATTGAATTGAAAAAATTTAATAGTCTAAATAAAATTTAACAATTAAATTTATTTATTTAAAATTTTTTAAATTGAAAAAAGTTTTTTTAAAATTAAATTTAAAAGGTTTATAAAAATTATAAATTGAAAAATTTTTTTTTAATTAAATTAAAACTATATTTTTCAATATAATTAAATTAAAAAACTCTTTTTTACATTTTAATTATAAATTTTAATTTTTAATGTATAAATTTGAATATTTGTTTTAAATTAAATTTTTTTTTTCTAAATTGAATAGATTTTTTTTAATTTGAACACATTTTTTCTAAAATTAAATCGAAAACAATTTAGAAATATTCAAAAATTGAAAATATTGTTTAAAAAAAAAATTCTACTGAAAATTTAAATTCTTTAAGTAAATTTTTATTTATTTTCGTATACAATTTTTATTTAGATATTTTAAATTATATAATAATTGTTGCAAAACATGTTTTAAACAATGTTTAAAATACAATTCTTTTTTTTTATTTTTTTTTTCTTGTTTTTAAAGGAATGAGTGAATTTAAGAAAAAGAAAATATGAATAAATTAACAATTGTTGTTTAACAACCTAAGATTTTTTGAAGTTCTCCACTTTTGTATTTACTTTCGACGTCGCTGCCGCCGCCGATAAATTTTCCATTAACAAAAACTCTTGGAACAGTTCGCGCCGGTGTTAATGATCCTAAAACATCTTGAATCTCATCGCACTCGTCCATTTCGTCAATTTCCACGGCTTTGAATTTTTTATTCAATTTCTCGAAGATCTGAAAAATTAAAAACAAGAAATTTTGAATTTTATTTAGTTTTATTAAAAAAAAAATTCAATTTTTGTTTTTTTTTCTTTCAATTATTTTTAATAAATAATTTTTTCCATTTCTTTTATTATATTTCTCTTTTTTAATTTTTATCAAAATATATTTTTAAAAATATTAATTAAATTCGATTTTCAAAAATTTTAATATAAATTTGATTATTTTCAAGAATTTTGATGAAATTGCTTGAAAAAATTATTATTTTCAAAATTTTTTAATAAAATTCCTTAAAAAAATTCAACTATTTTCAAAAATTCAAATAAAATCCTTGGAAACAATTCTAATTATTTTTACAAATTGCGTAAAATCTTCAAGAATAATTTAATTATTTTCATAAATAAGAAAATTCTTCGCAAGAATTAAAATATTTTCATATAATTAATAAAATTCAACAAAAGAAATTCAATTATTTCTATAAATAATAAAATGTTTCGGAGAAATTCAATTATTTTCAATGAACAATTTTAATAGAATTTCTTGAAAAAATACAATTATTTTTAAAAATATTGTTTAAATTCAATTAATTTCTCAAAAATTCTGATAAAAATTTTTTCGAAACAATTTAATTATTTTTATAAATATTGTAAAATTCTTGGCGCAAGAATTCAATTATTTTTGTAAATAATAAAATTCTTCTGAGAAATTCAATTATTTTTAATAAAAATTTTAATAAAATTTTTATAGGAAAAAATTTAATTATATTGGATAATTTTAATAAAATTTTTCTAACAGGTTTAATTATTTTTAAAAATTGTTATACAATTTTTCTAAATAATTCAATTGCTCTTTAAAGGTTTTTAATAAAATTCTTTGTAAATTTCAATTATTTTCAAAACTTTTAATTAAAATTACTTTAAAAAATTACATTATTTTTAAGAAATTTAATATAATTCTTAAAAAAAATTTAATTATTTACAAACATTCTAATAAAATACAATTTTAATTACATTTTCTCGATAGAATTCAATTATCAAAAAAATGTTGATAAAATTGAATGAATTGAAATAAAGTCAATTCTTGAATTGACTTTTATTGAAAAATTTTTAAAATAATTGAATCCTTGCGAAAAAATTCATTACTTCTACAAATAATTAAATGTTTGCAAAATCAAAAAAAAATAATTGAATTTTTGAAAAGTATTTTATTAAAATTGTATTTAAAATAATTGAATTTCAACGAAAAATTCATTATTTTTGAAAATAAATTAATTCTTAAATTGGATTTTATTAAAAGTTTTTTAAATAATTGAATCCCTGCGAAAAAATTTATTATTTCTACAAATAATTGAATTTTTGCACAATTTAAAAAAATAATTGAATTTTTGAGAAGAATTTTATTAAAATTGTATTTAAAATAATTGTATTCCTGTGAAAAATTTACTATCTCTTGATATAATTGAATAATTCATACGAAGAATTATGAAAAATAATTTAATTTTCCCTGGAATTCAAATAAAATTGTATTTAAAATAATTGAATTTCAGCGAAAAATTCATTATTTTTTAAAAATAATTGAATTCTTGAATTGGATTTTATTAAAAGTTTTTTTTTAAATAATTGAACTCCTGTGAAAAATTAAATTATTTTTTTTTCAAATAATTGAATTTTCTCGGAGAATTTTTATAAGATTTTGAAAAATAATTGAAATTTTCATGGAAATTAATTATTTTAATAATAATTTATTTTATTAAATTTTGCGTAATAAATAAAAAATTGATTATCAAAAAATATAAAAATTGTCATAAAATAATATAAATTATAATTTTTTTTGAAAAAAAAAAATTTACCGTTTTTGCTTTCTTGCAATATGGACAGCCATTTTTTGAAAAAATCATCACTTCATTTTCTTCAATTGCCTTCTTCACGAATTCTGCTGGATTAACCATTTTTGCTTTTTCTGCGGATTTCCAAACTGTTAAAATTAAAAAATTTCAAGTTTTTTTTTTAATAAATTATAATAAATTATGCAAATTATCGCAAAAATAAATAATTACATTGAATAAATAAATTTCTATTTAATTTAAAATTAAGATAAAAAATTAAGATTAAAAAATTAAAATTTTAATTGTTAATTAAAATCTTTGTTATGCAATTATTAATTACAAAAAGCGGTGAATATTAGATAATAAATAAAATTTATCACCGGTGAAAAAAATACGAATTCTTCAGAAATGTTGATAAGAGACAATTTTTTTTTTACGAAACACGACATTAAATAATTGATTTGATAATTATACTTAAATAGAAGGAAATGATTCAATATTGAAAAAATAAAAAATTGCAAACGAATGAATCATGTTTAATATAAATCACCTGACGATACATTTTTTTTCCCCGAATAATTCGAAGAATTCTCAAAAGACGAATTTAAGGCAAATTGGGAATACACTCGATTCTCGTTATAACGACGATCTCGGGACTTCAAAATCTCGATATAACGACAGAAGGAGAAGATCCTACTTCACGTTCTATTCAAACGTCAAATACGTGCAAAATTTTTCGTAATGTATGTTTATTTATATTAAAAGTTTTTAAATTATAGAATCAGTTTAAAGAAAAAGTAAGTATTTTTAATAATAATCGGATCACTAGATTCTTTAGGTTAAATAAAGTCAAGAGTCGATTAAATTTGTCGTTTTTTTTGAGTTAACCAAAATTTTGGTTAAATTGAATTCTTAAATTCGTTCGTGTTTTTTTTGTCGTTGTATCGAGAGTTTTAATGTTCGTTATAACGAGAGAACGTTGTAACGAGATTCGTTATAACAAGAATCGAGTGTAATCCAATTTATCAACTTTCAATAAATTCGGATAAAAATTTATACGTGAAAAGCAATTCAAAAGGGAGGAAAACATTTAAATTTTGTCGTAAAATAATTTATTGCCCCGTTTGGGCGTTGTAGGCGGAAAAAAAAATGTTTTGAGGTTAGAACGAGAATTAAAAACAAAAAGAAATCGGACTTATTTCAATTTGTTTTCATTTTTACTGTTAGTGAATAATTAAGAATTGTTTTCCTTATAAGATTAGTGGTAATATTTAGAAGAAACTCACCTCGTTTAGGGCGTAAATATTGAAATATTTTTCCGATAATTATGAATTTATTATCGCACGAAGAATATAGTCAACAGTGTCTGTCAAATGTCGGCAATCGGGATTCGGGCAATTCCGGCATGAACCATTAACCTAAAGGTTCGTACACAGTTTTTATTGAACTGCGCTCTGAACGTAGCAACTAATGCAAGTTGCAAACTTGCAAGTGAATGTGAACGCGCCTTTATGATTTATACTCGTTCACAAAACTACGTAACGTAAATTTTGTCAATTGCTTATCTTTAATATCTCTAATATTAGTGGAAGTGATTGAATTATTGTGAAGAGAATAACAAAAAAGAAGAATAAAAACAAAAAGTGTGTTTTTCTGAACATTGTTCTGAACGAAGCCTAATGCAACGGACAAATCACCTTGTGAATAGACCTTTACGGCTCGCGCCCGAATGTTCCCAACCTTGCGCCCAATGGCTTGGCACGTCACGTGACACCACCCAACCAATCAAAGCCGGCAGCTCTGCCCTATACGTGGCACACAGCATGAATCCTTTCCACGTCCGCCATTTTAACGTGCGGTACTTTACGGGAGTGCTGAGTTTTATGTTTTATCGTTTCTTGTGAAAACAATCTTTTTTACTGAAACGTAAGTAACGTCATTTTAATTAATTATCAATATTCTCACTAAAAATTGTGTTAGTGTAACGAATTTCCCCTGTTTATCATCATTAAAAATAAAGTGTTGACGATAGTGTGTGGTGGTACATATATATTTTTCTCTGAAAATAAAAAAGAGGAAACAAAAAAAAAATTTATAACTCGGGGAGTAGGTCGAGAAGGTGACAGTTGGAATCGGTTTTTTTTACTAGTTTTCTCTATTTTTTTCGATGGAATTTTCAGTCTTTCTCTAAGCGGAACAGGAAAGTCAAAAGATTTTAAATTCGATTTTTTGTGATTCGTTTTTTTACTTGGAGAGTTATTTACCCTTTTTTCGAAAGTTATGAAAAATTTTCGATATTTGTCTTTCTTGATTGGGCAAAAAAGGGGGAAAAAAACTCGTGGCTCGGTTGTAATTTTCGAATGACGCGACAATCGATAATATCACGAAAGTGTTTAAAGTTTTCTTTTTTTTTTCCTCTAAAGGAAGAAGAAGCCACGCTTGGAAAGAAAAAAGACTCATTTTGATTAATAATCTTCGTTTCGTTTTAATGAAACGAAATTAGTGACGCGATTAGGGAATTATATACGTGTATACATGTATAGTATACTTGGTTTTTTTTTTTTGACAGATGAAATATGAGACAGTGCTCTCCTCGCGCTTTGTGTTTGCTGCTCTAGTTTTATTATTTCGTTGTTTGCCTCTTTATTTTCTCCCCTTTTTCTCCTTTATCTTCGAGCATATTTCGCGTTTTCTTATCTTTTTTTCGGGGGAATTTTTTTTTCTTTTTTTTGCGTCCATCTGGCCCGATAGCGTGGCCGTCCCAAAGACACTTGCGTAAGGTCATTGCGTTCTTGTCCTCGTGTCACATGTACTTCTTTTGCATATGTCTCTCTTGCATTTGTGCTTCATTTTTACTGAACTTCATTGAATTTCGAAAAAGCAACAAATTGGGGATTAAATTTTGCAACATTGTCCAGTGATTCATCGGGGGAAATTTTCTTACCTCTTATTCCCCCTTTTTTTTCCGCCTCTCCCTATGATTGTCCCCCCTCCCCTTTCCCTCAACCCTTCTCCTTTTGTCTTAAAACGATTTCGTTACAGTAGAAAATAATAAATAAATTTCTAAACTAATTTTATTTTTTTCATGTGGAAAATTGTTTTATTTATTGTTTTTTTTTTAATTTTTATGTGAAATCGATTTTTTTTAATTAAATGGAAATTTTTTTGACTTTGAGAATTATTTAATATTAGAAATTTTTTACTTTTGGAAATTAATTGCTTTTAATAATTATTTACTTTCAATAAGTATTTACTTTCAATAATTAATTACTTTTAAATTTTGCTTTTAGTAATTATTTACTTTCAATAATTAATTGCTATAAATAATTATTTACCTTCAGTAATTAATTAATTATAATTTTATTTACTTTCCATAATTATTTACTTTTAATAATTTAATTAATTGCTTCGAATAATTATTTACTTTCAGTAAATAATTAGTTACTTGCAATAATTATTTACTTTCATTAAAATAATAATTATTTACTTTTAATAATTTAATTAATTGCTTTCAATAATTATTTTATTTAGTTTAATTAATAAAAAATATTAATTAATAAATATTAAATTGTTTACTTTTTTAATAAAATATAAATATTATTAAACTAAAAAAAATGCAAATTAAAAAATTATTACAAACTAATAAAGAAAGTAAATAAATAAAAAAAAAAATAAAAACTATAAATAATAAATTAATGGCAGTAATAATTTGAATTATTTGCTTGATTATTTTTTTTCTTCGCTATTTATTGATTTTATTTATGTTGGTAATTTATTGTTATTGTTATTAATTTTCTAATAAATAATGCAACTATTACTGTTGGTTTATTATCAATATTATTATTGTTATTGACAAAACTGTTTGACCCAATTTTCAATCTTATCTTTTATAAGAAAATAAGTATAGTAAATAAAAATTAGTCGTTCAAATGTAAGAATAATGAAAAAATTTTGTTAATTTAGAAAAAAAAATTTTTTAAATTTATTTTTGGATTTTTATAAAAGTTGAAGAATAAATTATTCATTTAATTTGTTGTAATTAAACATTTTGGGGAAATTTTCATAACAATTTTGAACAATTATAAAAATAATAAAAATTATTAAGGGCATTTGAACCTTGATGACGTTTCAGTTTGTGCAAAGCATGTGTGACGTCATCAAGTTTCAAATGCCCTTAATTAATTATAAAAATAATAAAAATTATTAATTAAGTTTAAAAATAATAATTATTGGTAATTAAAGGAATTAATAAATAATTATTATTGAACTAATGTAATTAAATAAATAAATAAGTAAGTAAATTCAAATAAAAATAATGATTAATAATAATAAAAAATAAATAATGATAGTAATTTTCAACAATAATAAAAATGTTAATAATGTTAATAATAATAATAATGTTAATAAATATAAATAAATATAAATATATAAATAATAATAAATGTTAATAATAATAATAATATTTGTAAGGTAAAACTATAAAAATTTAATAGTAATATTTACGAATAATAATATTAATAAAAATCATAATAATTATAAATAAAATTGGCAATATAATAATAATAATAATAATAATAATAATAATAATAATATAAATAATAATTAAAATAATTCTATTTCTTTGTCAAAAATGACAATTTTTGCAAAAATGGAATAAATTGTAAAATTTTGACGTAAAAAAATAAAAAAAGAAATTTTTCTGTCTGTAATTAAGACAAAATTTTGATTTTGAATATTTTGAAGTAAAAGTGAAATTTTTCTGTTTTCACCAATAAAAATAAAAATAAAAATAAAAATAAAAAAAAAAAAAAAATCATTTAAAGAGACTATCAGTTTTAATGTATACGGTTTCGTAATAAATGTATTTCCAGAACTCAATCGATACAACAGTTGATTATCTTATTTTTCCAATGGGCGAAATTAACTAACATCGTAAATCACCGCTTTTTATTCTTTTCATATTCAAAAAAATAAAAAATAAAAAGTGGAACTTATAAAAAAAAGAATAAGAATTTTAATTATATGTAAAGTTTGAAATTTTAATTGAAAGTAGATAATTATTTAAATTGAATTTAATAATTAATTAAAAATTCAAATTTAATAATTAATATACTTTTTTTTAAATTAATTAATGAAAAAAATGAAGTTCCAAGCATTTTGAATATTGATTAATGGAAAAAAAGTCGACCTATTTTGAATCGATTAGTAGAAAATGAAATTTTTTTAAATTTTAATTAAGTAGAGAGGAAATATTTTTAATTGGTTGGAAGATAAATTGGTTTTTGATGGAAAAATAATGTAACGAGAGAAAAAGTAATTAAAATATTAAAAATGGTTTGAATTAAAAAAATATTAAAATATTAAAATAGTTTAAAATTGTTCGAGAAAAAATTATTAAAAAAAAATTATTAAAAAAATTCAAATAGTCAAAAATATTTATTTAAAAAAATGTAAAAAGTAATTAAAGTAAAAATATTAAAAAGTATTTAAAATATTAAATCATTTACTCTATTAATTCGTGTTTTAAATTTTAAATTATTTATTATGTATATTTAAAAGTATTTAAAATTTTCGATTATTTACTCTATTAAAAAATATTTGAAATTTTTAATTATTTACTCCATTAAAAAGTATTTTAAATTTTTAATTATTTACTTTATTAAAAAGTATTTAAAAAAACAAAAAAGTTTTCATTTAATTAATAATACTTTATTTTGAATGAAGTGTGATAATTTATTTTGTTTGAAATTTAATCTATGAAGTTTAATTGATTTTGTTTGAATTTTGCAGGTGTTTACATAAACGGCCACCAAAAATGGGGAATGTGTTCACGTCGTTGTTCAAAGGCCTCTTCGGTAAAAAGGAGATGAGGATTTTAATGGTAGGACTCGATGCAGCTGGTAAAACGACAATTTTGTACAAATTAAAATTAGGCGAAATAGTCACGACTATCCCAACTATAGGTGAGTGAATCGAATTTTGAAACCAAATTTTACTTCATATTTTCAAATTAAATTCAATTTAATAGTCAAAAATATTTGTTTCAAAAAATTATTTAAAAGTAATTAAAATGAAAAATAAAATTTAATTCAATTTTTAAAAAAAAGAATTGAATTTCTAGAAAGAAAAGCAGAATTAAATTTTCAAATTATAATTGAATTTACAGGGAAAAAAATTAATTTTCAAATTATTAGAAACAAATTTTACTTTATTTTCAAATTAAATTTAAATAATAGTCAAAAATATTTGCTTAAAAAAATTATTAAAAAGTAATTAAAATGAAAAATAAAATTTAATTTTCAATTTTGAAGGAAAGAAGAATTGAATTTATAGAATGAAAAGCAGGAATTGAATTTTCAAATTATAATTTAATTTACAGAGAAAAAAAATGAATTTTCAAATTATAATTGAATTTACAGGGAAAAAAATGAAATTTCAAATTATAATTGAATTTACAGGGAAAAAAATGAAATTTCAAATTATAATTGAATGTACAGGGAAAAAAATGAATTTTCAAATTAAATTAAATTTAAGAAAGAAAAGCAGAATTTAATTTTCAAATTATAAATTGAATTTGAAAAAATCAGAAATGGATTTTTGTCTTCTAACACATTTTTTTTTGTTTCTCTTCACAGGTTTCAATGTAGAGACAGTTGAGTATAAAAATATTAGTTTCACGGTTTGGGACGTTGGTGGTCAGGATAAAATCAGGCCACTTTGGCGACATTATTTCCAAAATACACAGGTGAGACTCTATTTTTTTTTTTTTTTTTTTGACCAAAATTGAATAGTTTTTGAGAAAAATGCAAAAAAATGATCAATTATTACAAGAATGAGACATCGCAAGTTATTTATCCTTTTATTCTTTTCTTTTTTAAATTTCTTTCACTTTTTCTTCTTTTTTAAGATTTCAATCTTTTTTTAAAATTTATTTTTAACTCATTTTTCTCCTCTCCCTTTTTTGCTCATACTTGTTGTTTTGATTAACATTTTTTTTTATATTTTTCTAATTCTCTTTTTTCTTTTTCTTTAACTTACTCTTTAAAATTTTTTTTATTTTTATCTCTTTTTGTTGCTTTTCTTTTTCCTTTAAAATTGTTTCTCTTTCCAAATTTTTTAGGCTCCTTTTTTCTTTTTTTTAAGTTTCTTTACATTTTCTTCTTCTTTAAAATCATATTTCTTTCTTTTTTCTTTTCTTTCTAATTTTCTTCTTTAAAATCTCTTTTCCCTATTTTTTTTTGGAATGCCTTCCATTTTCTTTTTCTTTAAAATAATTTTTTCCTTTATTCTTTTCTATTTCAAAATTTCTGTTTTCACTTTTTCTTAGTGTTTTTCTTCCTTTTTATTTCTTTATTTTTTACAACTGTTCCCCTTTTTCCTTTTAATTTTTCCCCTTTTCTCTACTTCTCATAAAAGATTTCCCTTTTTATTTCTCTTTTTTCAAATGTTTTTCCTCCTTTTTATTTGTTTGTTATTATTTTTTAAATTCTCTACCTTTTTTTTTTAATTCCCCTCGCCCCCTTATTTTCTTTTTTTTCAAAATTAATTTCCTTTTATCTTCTTTTCTTTATTTCTTTTTTAATTTTATTCGTTTATTTATTTTAAACTTGAAGGAATTTTTTATTTCGTTTTTTTTAAACTCTTTTTCTTTTCATTTTTGAAAAGAATTCCTTTTTTTCGTATTTTCTTCTTTTCTATTTCTTTGCTATCTTTTTTTATTTTTCACTTTTTTAAGTTTTCCTTTTTCCAGAGGTTTTTCCTTTTTCAGTTTTTCCTTTTATTTAATATAATGTAATAGTCTTAATTTTTTAGTTTTTCCCATTTTAGTTACTCTTTTTTTTAGTTTTTCCTTTTATTTATTTTTTCTCATTTTTTAGTATTTCCCTTTTATAGGTTTTTCTTTTTTACAATTTTCCACTTTTTTCAGTTTTTCCACTTTTCAGTTTTTCAATTACTTACTCTTTTTTAGTTTTTCCTTTTATTTATTTTTCTCCATTTTTTAGTTTTTCCTTTTATTAGATTTTCCCTTTTTAAATTTTTCACTTTTTCTTCAGTTTTCCATTTTTTTAAAAGTTTTTTTCTAATTAAAAATTTCTGCTTCTTCATATTTTAAAATAAGTTTCCACCTTTTTTTCTTGTTTTTTAAGTTTTCTAAAATTTCTTTCCTCAAAATTCCTTTTATTTTTATTTATTTTTTTTTTATTTTTCTCGTTCCTTTAAAATTTTTTTCTCTTTCAAAATTTGCCATTTCTTTGTTATTTTCTTAAATAACTCTTTTCATTTTAGTTTTTCCTCGTTTTTTATCTTCTTTTTAAAAATTTGTTTTCTTGTCCTTTCTATATTTTTTCTTCTTTTTTCTTTTCCATTCATTGAAAAATTCCTATACTTTTTTCCATTTTTAAGTTTTTCTTCTTTTCTCTAGTTTTTTTCTTTCCTTTTCTATTTTTTTTTAATTTTTAAATTTTTTCCCCCTTTTTATGTTTTTTTTCCTTTTCTAAAGTTTTTTTCTTTCTTTTTTTCTGTTTTTTCCATTTTTTTTTCTTCTTTATTTTTTTAAATTTCTTTACTTTTTTCCCTTTTTTTAAAGATTTTTCTAATTTTATTTTTTTTTCTTTCCTTTTTCCTATTTTTTTTCCTTTTTTCTTATTTTTTAAAACTTCTTCATTTTTTTAAAGTATAGGAAATATCCTTTATTTTTTCCCTGTTTTTAAAGAAATTTTAAGAAAAAAATAAAGAAGAAAAAAGAAAAGAAAAACAGAAAAAAAGAAAGAAAAAAAAACTTTAGAAAAGGAGAAAATCTTAGTTTTCTTCTTTTCTAAAGTTTTTTTCTTTCTTTTTTTCTGTTTTTCTTTTCTTTTTTCTTCTTTACTTTTTTTAATTTCTTTACTTTTTCCCTTTTTCTCCTTTTCTAAAGTTTTTTCTTTCTTTTTTTTTCTTTACTTTTTTCTTCATTTTCCTTCTTTGTTTCCCTTTTTTCCTTCCCATTTTTATAAACTTAATTTACTTTTTCCCTTTTTTTAAAAGTTTTTTTTCATTTTCTGAAGTTTTCATTCTTTCTTTTTTCGTTCCCATTTTTTCAAAATTATTTACTTTTTCCCTTTTTTTAAGTTTTTCTGCTTCTCTTAAGTTTTCTTCTTTATTTTTATTTTTTTTCTTTCTCTTTTTTTTCTTTCCATTTTTTTAAATCATTTACTTTTTCCCTTTTTTATTTCTTTTTCTTTTCTTTTTCCTATTTTTCTTTCCTTTTTTTTATTTTTTAAAACTCCTTTATTTTTTGCCCTGTTTTAAGTTTTTCTCCTTTTCTAAAGTTTTCTCTTTTTCTTTCTTTTATCTTCTTTCTTTCTCTTTTTTCTCTTCCTATTTTTATAAACTTCACTTACTTTTTCCCTTTTTTAGATTTTTCTCTTTTTTATTTTTTTTCTTTTCTTTTTTCCTATTTTTCTTTCCTTTTTTCTTATTTTTTAAAACTCCTTTATTTTTTCCCTGTTTTAAGATTTTCTCCTTTTCTAAAGTTTTTTTCCTCTTTTTCTTTTTTTTTTCTTCTTTTCTCTTCTTTCTTTCTCTTTTTTCTCTTCCCATTTTTATAAACTTCATTTACTTTTTTCTATTTTTAAATTATTCTCCTTTTTAATTTTTTTTCTTCCTTTTTTCTTGTTTTTTTTTAAATTCCCGAAAATTTCTTTACTTCTTCCCTTTTTTAAGTTTTTTTCCTTCTTTTTTCTTTCTTTTCTTTCCTTCCTTTCCTTCTTATTTTTACAAACTTAATTTACTTTGTTCTATTTTTAAGTTCTTCTCCTTTCTTTATTTTTTTTCTTCCTTTTTTCATTCTTTTTTCCACTTTCTTACAATGTTTATTCTTCTTTTATTTATTCCTAAAAAGTATTCCCTTTTTTTTCTTTTTATATTTTTTACCCTTTTTTAAAAAAAAATTCTTTTTCTTTCCCCTTCTTTACTTATAGACTTAAAAAATGTATTGCCAAGAAAATTTATAATATTTATAATTTATTTATTCAATTTATAATATTAATATCTCAATTTTGATATTGATAGTAAATAATCTTTTCTTTTTTAGGGACTGATATTTGTAGTGGACAGTAATGATAGAGAACGTATCGGAGAAGCTCGCGAGGAATTAATGAGAATGTTAGCCGAGGATGAACTGAGAGATGCTGTTTTGCTTATATTTGCTAACAAACAGGTAAATTTCCTTTTTTCAAAATTTTATTTAATTAATAAGAAAAAGTCTTCTTTTTCTCTTCATTTTTCTATTTTTTTTAATTTAATTTTTGTTCTCTTTTTTTTTACTTTTTTCTTTAATTTTTTTTTTCATTTTTAATTATTCTTTTATTCTTTATTTCTAATTTAAATTAATTAAAGGTAAAAATATTAATTCTCTTATTTTTCTATTTTTTTTCTCTTTTCTCTACTTTTTTTTTTAATTCTTAATTATTTTTTTATTCTTTATTATGAATTTTAATTAATTCAAGATAAAAATATTATTTTTCTTCTTTTTTCTATTTTTTTTCTTTTCCCCCCCTCATTTTTATACTTTTTTCTTTAAATTTTGTCCTCTTTTCATTTTTAATTACTTTTTATTCTTTATTATTAATTTCAATTAATTGAAGGTAAAAAAAAGGTTTTTTTTTTTTACTAAAAAAACTTAAAATTAGGAGTAAAAATAAGTAAAAAAAAAAACCTAAAATAAGGCGTAAAAGTTCGTAAAAAATGACTAATAAACATTTTCTCAATAATTATTTATTTCTTCAAAATTTTCTTTTTTCTTTTTCTTATTATGATAAAAAAAAATATTTCAATTAAAATTGAACAAAATTGTCAACAAAAAGTCAAAATATAACTTCTTTTTGATCTAAATAAGAGAAAAAAAAACAAATAACGAACGTAAAAATAGACTAAAATTGACAAAAAATTTATTTTTGTCTCCTTTTCCAGGATTTGCCGAATGCAATGAATGCAGCAGAAATCACTGACAAATTGGGTTTACATTCGCTTCGTAATCGCAATTGGTATATACAAGCGACATGCGCGACAAGCGGCGATGGCCTTTACGAAGGTCTCGATTGGCTTTCCAATCAATTGAAAAATGCCAATCGCTAATCGAGGCGTTATTCCGACAACATTCAGTTGCTTTACTAAACAACAACAAACAACAACTACTACAAGAATTCAACAACAAAAATAAATAAAATATTTAAACAAATACCATCAACAAAAAAACATCTTCATCATCATCAAAAAATATTGAAGTAATAACTAAATAAAAAAAAAAATACGATCGCTATTCGCGCGCGCGCCCTGCGCCCTTCTACTAATTACTTAAGATAAATTTAATAAAACTATACAAAAAAAACTAAAGACGAAGGATTTTCGCACACGTTTTAATGCGATGAACTTTTTTTTACACGAGAATCAATGAACGAGATCAATGTTTCAGCAAAAAAAGAAAAATAGTTAACCGACTTTATTGATGAAAAAAAAAATGGAATGAAAGAAACGAATTTTTTTAGTGAAAAAATAAATAAAATAGAATTTCGGGCAAAGGGCGAGAGAGCAACAATGGACGAGTGGTAAAATGGAAGAAGAGGGGGGTAAATATTAAAAAAAAAAAAAAAATCAATTGAGTGACTGCGAGATAAAAAATCGCTCACACACTGGACTATAAAATTGCCTCGTGCAGACTTCTTATTATTATTAATTATTATTATTATTATTAATTAATTATTATTATTAATATTATTATTATTATTATTATTATTATTATTATTATACTAGCGTCATAGTTACACTTTTTACACAGAGAATTACCACGAGTGAGAGAGAGAGAATGAGAGAGTGAATGAATGAGAGAAAAGAGAGAATGAATAAATAAAAAGCTTCGGGGGGAGGGAAAAAAAATTTTTTTTTTTCTCTAGAAAATAATTATTGTATTAAAAAAAAAAGTATGTGTAATGAAAAACTGTCTTTTTTTCTCTCAATTACGAATTTTAATTTTTCTTTTTTTTAAATTAGTTTTTTGTCGATTAGTTTTTTTTGTAAACTGGTTTTTTTAAAAACTATTTTTAAATTCGTTTTCTAAAACTTGTTTTTAATTAGTTTTTTTAAACCTAATTTTTAGTTTTCTTAAAAGTAATTTTCAGTTTTTAAAACTAATTTTTAGTTTTTTGAAAACTAGTTTTTAGTTTTTTAAAAATTAGTTTACAATTAGTTTATAAAACTATTTTTGAATTAGATTTTTTAAAAACTAGTTTTTAGTTTTTTTTAAAAATTAGTTTTGAATTAGTTTTTAAAACTATTTTTGAATTAGTTTTTTGAAAACTAGTTTCTGTTTTTCTTTATCAAGGCGATAACACTTTTCGTTTCGTTTTGTTTTTCTTTTTTAAAAAAATGGTGATAAGTGAAAGAAAAAAAAATTCTTTGGAAGAGAAAAATAATTTAAAAATGGGAAAAAATGAAAGAAAATAAAAAATGATTATTAATCGCAATGTTGTCAGTTTTTGAAAAGTTTGAATGTGTTGGACATGCTGATTATTGCATAATTTAGCTGCATATTGTACATTATTGCAATTATAAAGAAATAAAAGGAGAAGAAAAAAAAATGTAGTGGAAATGAGGGAAAAATGTGGAGAGAGAATGAATAGAAAACAAAGAAAGAAAGTAGAAAAGATAAAAAGAAAAGAAAGAAAGAAAGAAAATGAAAGAAAGTAGGAAAAACAAAAGAAGGAAAGAAAGAAAGTAGAAAAAACGAAAGAAGGAGAAAAGAGGGAAGAGAGAAATTTTTTTTGCTTCTACTTTTTTTTCTTGTTAATTATATAAAAAAAATATATTTAGAAAAATTTTGCTTTTGTAAATGAAATACTATTTTTTGCCGAATTTTAAAATTTACTATTTTTTGTCGGTGAAAGAATTTTTTTTTAATTGAAATAATTTTAGATGAATTTTAGAAACAAAAATTTAGAGCAAAAAAGAAGAAAATGGTTTTTCTCAAATAAGAATTGAAAGTAAAAAAAAGAAAAAATTTTTTCGACGAAAAAAGGGAGAAAAATTGAAAAAATGGAGAAAAAATTTTGGAGTAAAATTAAAAAAGAATTTAAATCAATTTTGATTTGTTAAAAAAGGAATTTAATGTTTTTATTTTTCGAAAAAAATATTATAAAGCAATTTTTATTTTTTCGAAAAAAAAATTCAAAGCAGTTTTTATTTTTTCTTAAAAAAATCCAAGGTAGTTTTTATTTTTTTAAATAAAGAATTTAGTTTTTATTTTTTAAGAAAAGAATTTAGTTTTTATTTTTTTAAAGAAGAATTTAGTTTTTATTTAAAAAAAAAGAATTTAGTCTTTATTTTTTAGAAAAAAAATTTAGTTTTTATTTTTTGAAAAAAGAAATTTAATTTAAATTTGTTAAATGAAATGTAAAAAAAAAACAAAAAGTTTCTTTTTTCAGTAAAATTTGAAAAAAAAGTTTTATTAAAAAGTGAAATTAAATATGAAAACCATTTTTTTTGAAAAATATTTTTTAACTCTTTGAAAAAAATATAATTAAGAATTCTTTCAGAAAAGAAGTAATTAAATAACAATTTTTCAGAGAAAAATAATTAAAATAGTTTTTTTTTGGGAAATATTAAAATAGTTTTTTTAGAAAAATAATTAAAAATAGTTTTTTTTTGAGAAATAATGAAAATCGTTTTTTTTTTTTTTTGAGAAATAATTATAATAGTTTTTTTTTGGAGAATTAATTAAAATAGTGTTTTTGGAAAAATAATGAAAATAGTTTCTTTTAGAAAAATAATTCAAATAGTTTCTTTAAAAAAAAATTAAAGTATTTTTTTCAAAAAAAAACCTAAAATACTTTTTGGTAAAAAAAAATCATTTTTTTCAGAAAAAAATTCTTAGTTTTTGTTTATTTTGCTCAAAAAATTTGAAATCTCCAAATTAATAATTTTCTTTCCCCCCTTTTTTTAATGTCGAAAAAATTTTTCATTTCTGCACTTTTTCTTTTTTATTATTTTTATTTTTATTATTATTTTTTTTTTAATTGAGATCTTTCCCTCATCTACACTTTGTGAACGAAAAAGCAAAAAAATGAAAAAAAAAAATAATTATAAAGAAGGAAAAGAAGGAAAGAAAAAAGCAAAAAAAAAACAAAATGGCGTCACGTCTCATATCGTTGATCGAACATTAAACGCCTTTCTATGGAATGCGAAAGCTCGAAAATAATTATGTATGAATGTTCAACAATTTTGTGAAATATACTGTAATTGTGGCTTTATATATATATAGTCTATGTATTCTGTCTTTTGTCTTTTTTGCGAGATGGTGACGACACTCCCCCCGAAACGAGGCGCCACTGCTTCGGATATGAAGAGACTTTTTTTTTCTTTTTTTTTATTTTTTGTTTGTAAAAACTGAGGTAAAAAAAACCACAAGGAATTTTCCAATGAAGAAGAAAGTAATTTTTCTTGTTTGGAATTTTTTTTTTTTTTAATTAAAAAAGAGGAAAAAAATTATTTTTCGTCAAATTATCAAAAAGCTGTTTGAATTTTCCTATTTTTTTAAAATTAAACTATTTTTGTTAGTCTTAAATTATTTTTGATGGTTTTAAATTATTTTTGATACTTTTTCAATTATTTTTTCTATTTTTAAATTGTTTTTGCTATTTTTCAATTATTTTTTCTTGTTTTCAATTATTTTTGCTGTTTTTCAATTATTTTTTCTATTTTTCAATTATTTTTTCTAATTTTCAATTAATTTTTCTATTTTCCAGTTAATTCTTCGATTTTTTAATTATTTTCCCCACTAAAAAATTTTTTCTCCAGCTGGACTCGAACCCTTAGCCCCAAAGAGTCACCCTGCAAATTCCTGAGCTCTTGCCAATTGAGCCAAAACGACTTTATAATTTTTTATTATTTTCTTCAGTATTTTTCCATTTCTTCTCTGATTTTATTCATTTTCTCTATTTTATTACTTGTTTCTTTAATTCGAATTTAGTTTTTTTTTTTTTAAAAAGAATTATTTATTTTAAATATAAAGTACTTCTATAATAATTTATAACTTTACAATTTTTATAAACTTTCAGTATATAAATAAAAATTTGATAATTATAATAATAATAATAATTAATAATAATAATAATAATAATAATAATAATAATAATAATAATTTTAAAAAATGACTTTTAAATAAATTTTCTTTCTGACAGAAAATTGAAATTAAAAATATTTTTTTGTAATCCTAAAATATTTTTAGAAACAGTTAATTACCAAAAAAAATTTATTTTTTCTATTGTAATTAAAAAAGTTATTTTAATTTTTAATTATTTAAATTTTGTAAATAATCATTTTGGTTATTTTTCTAAGTTTAAATAATAATTTGTTTTTTAAATAATAATTCTATCTGAATAATAATTTTTTTTGAGGGGTGGGGGGGGGGTACGGTGTTTTTGATAATTTGACGTATATTTTTTTGTTTGTAAATTTAATTAATTTAATTAATTTAAATAATTTTATTATTTCTCTTAATTTCACACTGAAAAAATAACGATCAAGTATAGAGAGTTGAAAAAAATTTGTCTGTGTTTTTTTTTTAAGTATATAAATAAATAAGTTTAAGTAGATATAAAATATTTTTACAGCTATAAAGAAAAAAAAAATTTTTTCTAATTGTGAAGAAATTATTTTATAATTTAATTATTTTTTTTTAATTAAAAACGTAAAAATTAAAAGAAAATAAATAAGTGAATAATAATTTAATTATTTGCTAATTTTCTCCGTTCGATGATTGTTTATTATACTTTTTATTCTAAAAATAGTAAATACTATTTTAATTGTAGTTTATCATATCTTATGTATAGAAAAACAACAAGTTTTGGACAATTTAGTAGTTAACTCAACGTCTAGGAGAAGCGTCCCCCCACTCTTTTTACTATACGCAGAAATTCTCCATTGTGTAAAGAGTCAAACGTCCGAAATGTTGTGGGGCGCTTTTTCTATAGTTACGCCCCTGCGTTAACTACTTACTTGTGCCGGGCCTGTTGTTAAAAAAACCTAGTTGATTCGCGTGTTTATAATAGTAAAAATTGTGTGTGTTTTCCTTTAAATAGTAGCGATTTTCATTTTCTTTAATTCAATAATTAAATATCGGTGCTTGTGTGCTGAAAATCTGGACAAAATTTTGGAGAGCATTCCATATTATAATATAAATATTGTAAAATTGCTATTACGTGTATTTTTCTCTATTTTTGTTTTGAAAGAAAAAAATGTTTCTCGTCTTTTTTTTCAAATATCCGTGAATTGTTTTGACAGAAAGAAACGAATGTATTATTATAATAATTATATAGAATTCTTCTTTCGTTGTGGCGAACTTGAAAATTTTAGATAATATAATAAAATAAAGAAAAAACTTATCCACTTTTGTAAAACTTGAGGCTTTGAGAGATGAAAGATTATAGAGATTTTCAAGAATTAAAAAACGAATGAAAAGATATTTGTGTTATTAGTTTCATTATTATTAAATTATTATTTTTATTATTTATGAAAAAAGTAACTACCCAGCCCTTTAAGTGCGCGAGGTGAGAGTGGGGGAAATTTCAAAATGGCCACCGTGGACGCGACACTCAACAGTTGGCAACAGTGATTTAGTTACGCAGTTCACATTCAGTATACAGTCGTCAGTGATTAGTAAAATCGGTAAAAGTAAAATCAGTAAATCTCTTATCAGTTTTAGTGGAAAACTATATCGATTAGTTAATACTGGACGTACAGAAATCAATTTTCCTTTCTTTTTTGATAAACTAAATATAAATAGTAGTAAATTCACTCTCTAAGAGTATGAATAACGTGACAGTCAGTCTTTTGGCATTTTTTCGTAGAATTTCGACAAAGTAGAAGAAATCGCTCCTCTTTCGTCGATTTAGAATACAAAATTTGGTTATTTTCCTATAAATATTCGAATGTTCCAAAAAGATTCAATGGATTTCAATCAATAGCGAAAGTTTAGACTCGAGACGATTTTTGACAACATAACCTCTAAAACTACAGGACAGAGTTGAAATTTCCTGACAATCTGACGTACAATAAAGGTAAGTTCACAACTTTTTTCTTGGCAAAATTTGTCATTTTCAACGTGTTGTTCAGTATAGACAATAATACTAACTTTTTTTCTTTTTTTTTTTACTACGGGAGCAAATAAATGCGAATGAACTGAAAATTTTGCGTCCGCGTCTTTTGTAGTAAATTTTGTTCGCAAAAATAGAAAGGAACTGCGGAAAAAGTATAATAATAGTTGCAATGTTGCGAACTTTATTATAAATTAATTATTAATTGTATTTGCAAATTTTGAGGTTATGTTTGTTTTTTTCTAAATAATAATAACAGGGGCGTAACAAGAAAAATAATGTAATTCTATAAATTTATTTTACTATTAGTTTCAAAATTAATAGAATAATTTATTTATTCAAATATATTTTCAAAAAATATTCCAAATAATAAAAAAAAAAAACTGTTATTAATTTAAACTGTCACTCGAAAAATTTTAATAATAAAAACATTATTTGAAAAAAAATATCTTTTATTTAATATATAAACAAAAAAAAAACGGTTTATTAAAAAATATAAAAACAAAAAATACTTCTTTATTATTAAAAAATACGAAAAATAAAATTAGAGAAATTACAAATGATTGCAGAAATTCAAATATTTTCAAAAGTAATAAAATTCTTCGCAAAAATTAAATATTGTTCAATATCTTCTATTTTCATAAAATTTACCAAAAGAATTTATAATTATTTAAAGAAAAATTTAATAAAATTCTACAAAAACTTTTAATTATTTTCAATAGAATTTTAATCGAATTCCTCGAAAAAATTCTTAAAAATTTTATTGAAATTCGTCTAAAGAATTTAATTATTATTTAAAAATTTTTTGATAAAATTTTCAATGGGAATTGAATTCCAAGAAACATTCAATTATTCAATAAATTATTTATTTGCATTTCATTTTTATTTAAATAATTGAATTTTGGTAGAATTTTCTCGTAAACATTGATTTAAAAATAGATTTCAGTTAAAATCTTAGATTATAATAATTGAATTCTTTCGAAAAAATTTCATTAAAATTTTGAAAATAATTGAATTTTATCGAGACATTTTTTTAAAATTGTCTTAAAAATAATTGAATTTCTACAAAAAAAAAAAATTTTTATCATAACTTTTTAAAATGTTTGAATTTCTGCTAAAATTCTGATATTTTTGAAAATTTATTGAACTTTTTTTAAAGAATTTTATTGAAATTACCTATTGAAAATATTTGAATTCCAGTGAAGAATTTTATTACCATTTTTGAAAATAATTGAATTCCTCAGAAAAATTTTATTATTTATGAAAATTAATTAAAATATTTTTAGAAATTCATATAAAATTGAACATTAAGAATAATTGAATTATAATAAATTTATTATAAGATTTTTAGAAAATATAATTGAATTTTTTTGAAGAATTTTATTATTAAGGAAAATAATTGAATTCTTAGAAATAATTTTATGAAGAATTTAAAAAATAATTGAATTTTTTTTGAAGAATTTTATTATTTAGAAAAATAATTGAATTTATTGAAGAAATTTTTTTCAAATCGTATTGAAAATAATTGAATTCTTTAGAGAAATTTTAATATTTATGAAAATTAATTGAAATATTTTCAGAAAATGAATTCAAATTGAACATAAATATAATTGAATTATAATAAATTTTTTAAAAATTTTTAGTAAATAATTGAATTTTTATAAAGAATTTTATGTAGAATTTTAAAAATAATTGAATTTTTTCGAAGAATTTTATTTGTTTAGAAAAATAATAATTGAATTCTTTGATAAAATGTTATTCAAATTATGCTGAAAATAATTGAAATTCTATGAAGAATTTTAATACAATTTTTAAAAATAAATAAATTTTTTTGAGAAATTTTACTAAAAATAATTGAATTTCTACGAAGAATTTTATTATTTTTATAATAATTGAATTTTTTGCAAAGAATGTTTTATACAATTTTGAAAATAATTGAAAATTCTTTGCAGAAATTTTATTAAAATTAAAAACAATTGAATTCCTGTTAATTTTTTACAAGAATTTAATTATTTTTGGAAATTTTTAATAAAATTCTTCGCAAGAATTCAATTATTTTCATAAATAATAAAATTCAATGCAGAATTTCAATTATTTTATTTATTTTTAATATGATTTTAATCGAATTTTGTCGAAAAATGTAATTATTCTTAAAAATTTCATTAAAATTCGTTTATAGAATTGAATTATTTGAAAATTTGTTGATAACGATTTTTTATGGGAATTGAATTTTAAGAAATTTTCAATTATTCGATAAATTATTTATTTGCATTTTTACATTTAAATTTGTATTTAAATAATTGAATTTTGTAATTAATTTTTTTGAAAATGTTTAATTGAATTTTTTAAATATTATTTTTAGTTTCTATTTTCTAATATTTATTTCATTAAAGAATTTACGAATAATTGAAATTTCGTAAAATTGAATATTGTGAAGAAATGAATTTGAAAATTGTCAAAGAACTTTTTCGAAAATTATTAAAAATAATCGATATAAAGAAGAAAATGGAAATTAAATAGGAAAATATTGTATATAGAGAAAATAATAATTTTTCCCCTCTTTTTATTTCAGCGATGGCGTTTCATTTGTGCTCGCACGCGGTGAAGTAAATATTGCCATCAGGCTATCAATTCGCCCACGTCTCTTTGAAAGACAGGATGATGTGGAGAAATATAACTCTGGGTCTTGTTGCCATAGAAGGGATCATCGATAGCGCGTTCGGGTCCCAAAAAACCAGCAAGAAAAGAGGAAAGAAAAAAGAAGAAAAAAAAATATCGCCATCGTTATATGGGATATATGTGGGAGAGACGCAGGAGAGCGTGTGCGCAAATGCAGCAAGAGAGAGATTTTTGAGTTCCTCCCACTTGATTTTGCGGGATCATGTCGCAGGATGAATGAGATGACTCGTTCGTTCGTAACCGAGACAAGGATTGTAGGTTGTAATTTTTTCGCAAATATTTATATATATATGTCTCATGATATTGCCAGCCAGACGTTTCACTTCCAATGTCAAGGAACTGCAGCGAACGGTAATTTATATTCAAATTTATAAACGGGTCCTAATTTTCACAAACGGGAATTAGTCATTATTTTCACCAAATTTTTACTATATTTTATTTTTTTTTACTTACGAAATGAGTCAAAAAAAAACTATTCTCAAAAAATTATAATCAAATTCTTTAAAACGATTCAATTATTTTCAAAAAAATATGGGAAATTCAATTATTTTCAAAAAATATGAGAAATTCAATTATTTTCAAAAAATATCACAAATTCAATTATTTTCAATATCTAGTATTTTCATCAAATTTCGCAAAACAATTCAATTATTTTAAACAAAATTGATAAAATTCTCCAAAAATTCAATTATTATTTTCATAAATAATAAAATTTCCACAGAAATTCAATTAATTTAGAATTGCATTTTCAAAAAACTTTCGAAAAAATAAATTATTTCACAAAATTTTTATTCAATTCTTCACAGTAATTTAATTACTTTCACTAATAAACATTTTTCATAGAAATTCAATCTTAAAAAAAAAATTTTGATAAAATTCTAAGCAAGAATTTAATTATTTTCATAAATAATAAAACTCATCGAAGAATTTCAATTATTTTTAATACTATTTTAAGTTAATTAACCGAAAAATACAATTATTTTCACAAATAAAGTTTTCTACAAGAATTCAATTATTTAAGAAAAAATTTTCAGAATATTTATTATATTTCGAAAAAATTGATTATTTAAAACAATTTTTATAAAATTCTTATAAATAATTCAATTATTTTCAAAAATATCAAAATTTTTCACAGAAATTCAATTTTTTTAAACATTTTAATAAAATTTTTCGCATCGATTCAATTATTTTCATAAATAATAAAATTATTCATCAGAAATTTAATTATTTTGGAAAATTTTAATTAAATTCTTAACAACTATTCAATTATTTTCTTAAATAATAAAATTCATCGCAGGATTTCAATTATTTTTAATAAAATTTAACAGAAATTGCTCGAGAAATGTAATTATTCTTAAAAATTGAATTTCAATTCCTCGAGAAAATCAATTATTTTAAAAAATGTTTTTTTAAAATTTTTTCCAAGAATGCAATTATTTACAAAAATATAAGAATTTTCTACAGGAATTCAATTATTTTCAAGTATTTTAATAAAATTGTTGCAAAGAAGTCAATTATTTTAATACATTTGTTCGAAAGAAGTCAATTATTTTAAATACAATTTTAATTTACCTTTATTGAAATATGTTAATTATTATTTTAGATTTTAATAAAATTCTCCCCTAGAATTCAATTATGACGATTTTTAATTTACAATTTTTTTTTATTAATTATTACAAAATAACAAAATGATTCCCGAAAATTCGATTATTTTGAGTCATTTTAATAAAATTCTTTGGAAAATTCAATTATTTTCATAAATAACAATATTCATCACAAGAATTCAATTATTTTTAAAAGGAATAATTTTTTTCTTGGAAATTTAATTATTTAAAAAAAATTCTAATAAAATCTATTTTCACAGGAAATCAATTATTTAATATAAAAAATTTCAAAAATTTTTTCGAAAAATATCAATTATTTAAAAAGAATTTTATAAAATTCGTCACAGGAATTCAATTGTTTAAAAAAATTTAACAAAGCTCTTTTCAGGAATTCAATTATTTTTAGAAATAGTAAAATTCTTCTAAGAAATTCAATTATTTTTATAAACTTGAATAAAATTCGTTGGAAGAATTAAATTATTTTCAAAAGTAATAATAAAATTTATTCTTCGCAGAAATTCAATTATGTTTCAAAAACTTTTTTAAAATTCTTGTCAAAATTTCAATTATCTTTATAAATAATAAAATTCTTAAATATTCAATTATTTAAAAAAATTTTTTTAAATTCTTGTCAAAATTTCAATTATTGTTATAAATTAAAAAATTCTTTTTCAAAATTCAATTATTTTTAAAAATTTGAATAAAATTCTTGTTAAAATTTCACAGGAATTCAATAATTCATAAAATATTTAATAAATTTCTTTGAAATAATTCAATTATTTTCATAAGCAATAAAATTTCCACATGAGTTCAATTATTATTTATTATACAAAATTTTATAAAATTTTTCGAAAAATTTCAATTATTTAAAAAGATTTTTATAAAATTCGCGTCGCATGAATTCAATTATTTAAAAAAAATTTAACAAAGTTCTTTTCAAGAATTCAATTATTTTTATAAAATAATAAAATTCTTCACCGAAATTCAATTATTTTAGAAAAATTTTAATAACATTTTTGGGAAAATTTTTAATTATTTTCATAAATAATAAAACTTATCGCAGGATTTATTTTTTAATTTAAATAATTGAATTCTTCTAGAATTTTCTAATAAAAATTGATTAAAAAATGAATTACCGAATAATCGATTTATTTTATTTATTTATTTTTTTTGAAAATAATTGAATTATTGCAACGAATTTTATTCCAATTTTTTCAAATAATTGAATTTTTTGAAAAATTTTACTACTTTTCAAAAATAATTGAATTTTTTTTTTTTTTTTTAAATAACTTTTTTTTTTAATTTTTTTTTTTTTTTTTGTTACAAAACAAGAAGAAGGCGATCACTCGGAGTGATAGCCTTCTTCATGTTTTGTAATAATATTCTTATAAGTTGTTGAATTTCAAAAAGGTTTGAATTTCAATGTTTTTGAAGAATTTTAATTCCTACGTAAAAATAATAATGATTAAATATTTATTTAAAAAAGAAATTATTGATGTTTGTGAATAATTTTACAATTAATGAAGTTTGTGAATAAATGTAAAAGAACATTTTTTTGAGTTTCTAATAATTTTTAGAGTGAATCAAAATATTTTTTAGGGTCAGGGAAAAAGTGAGAATTTTGTCGGGAAATCAGGGAAAAGTCAGGAAAAAAATAAAATTAAATATTTGTGGCAACCCTGATAAATATTATTCTTTAAAAAATGATTAAAAAGAAAAATTACGCTTATAAGAATAGAAGTTAAGAATTTTTAATATTTTACTAGTTAAGAATGTTAATAAACCAAAGACTTGAGAAAACAGGATATTAACTCCTAAGAATGCTATTAACAGTCTACATACAAAGGAAGGGAGAGAGAGAGAGAAAAAAAAGAATAAGAGAGAGGGAGAGAGAGAGAAAAAAAGAGTAAGAGAAAGGTAGAAAGAGAGCAAAAGAGAGTTAGAAAGAGAGCAAGAGAGAGACAAAGAAAGTAAGAGAGAAAAGCAGAAAAAGAGTGAAAGAAAAAGCAAGAGAGAGAGAGAACCAGAAAGAGATTAAGAGAGAAAAGAGAAAGAGAGACAGATAGAGAGGGAGGCAGAGGGCGAATTTTATGTTAGTCGAATAACAACAACGGGAGAGAAATAATATTTTCACCATGTCAGCCAGGGGAAAATTGATAACCCAAAAAATTTTTCTGAGACACACAGACAAACAATTCCCGGAGTGTGTCGTGTATGAATATTATAGTCAGTGAGAGGATATAAACCGCGACGCGGATAAACTCACTCGAGACGTTTACTTTTCGGAAGTTTTTCGGTTCATGGATCGTATATAAGTGTATATGCGACTATTATAAAAACGCCCTCTACTCTACCATTATGGCTATTAAACCTTTTCTCCGAAACTATTAATAAAACTAAAAATAGTGGTACGCAATGTTCACGAGAGAAGAGAGATTGTTTATATTTCTATAACCCACCGGATATGCAATAAGTGAAATTATTATGCGTGTAATCTTTAGGGTGAAGTTGTTCTTTATTTCTGTGTTTTAACAGGGTTTTTTCTTTTTTGTTGCAGGGGGATGTGAATCTGTGTTTTGCCTTGATTTTTGGTTGGGTAAAGTCAGCTTTAGGTGGCTTTACTTACCTACTTAGAAATTGAGGACTTGGCTTGAAGATCGAGGATTGGCTAAAGTCACCTAAGGACTTGACCTAAAGATACCTAAAGTCACCTAAAGACTTGGCCTAAAGATCTAAAGTCACCGAAAGATCTGAAGATACCTAAAGTCACCTGGAGACTTGGCCTAAAGATCGAAAGTCATCCAAAGTCATCAAACGGTTTAAAGATACCTAAAGTCACCTAAAAACTTGGCCTGAAGATCGAAAGTCGTCGAAAGTCACCGAAAGATCTGAAGGTACCTAAAGTCATCTAAAAACTTGGCTTAAGGATCGAAAGTCGTCTAAAGTCACCGAAAGATCTAAAGATACTGAAAGTCACCTAAAGATTTGGCCTAAAGATCGGAGGTTATTTAAAGTCACCTAAGGACTTGACCTAAAGATCTGGAGATACCTAAAGTCACCTAAAGACTGGACCTGAAGAAAAAACTACAAGGACTTGAATTCTTGCGAAAATCTTCGAGTTGAAAAATTGTACGTCGTCTATTAGAAGACTTGTCTACAAAGAAGGCGAACAACGTCGAAAGACTGAAATCGTACGCGCCTTGCGATCAGGAGATTCTTCTCCAAGAAGAAGGTTAATGCCTGCGGAAACTCGGGTGCAACCTACGCTTTTTCGATTAGAGGACAAGAGTCCACAAAGGACAGTGTATCGGCGAAAAGCTGATTGAAACCGCACACGCCCACGATTAGAAGACTTGGCAGCAAAGAAGAGCAATGTCTTCGGAAAACTTTCTAATTTCGCATCCTACGCGCCCACTATTTGACGACTTTTGTCACCGAAGAAGAGCAAGGTCTGCGAAAACGCTTTCTAATTCGAAAAACCTCGTGTTCAATTAATTATTTTTGTACATCATTCAAATGACCATAAGTCTTCATGTATGACAGATATGATGCTCTATATGTGGAATCAAAATGAAGCTTGAGACTTGTAGACTTTTGTCTACAAAGGTGGACAATTTTTGCGAAAACAAAGTAATCGAAATTCTGCTTCTTCGACGATTAGGAGATCCCAATCGAAGTCTAATCTTAGGATTACAATTAGGAGACTTTTGCCTACAAAGAAGATGAAATGTCTGCGAAAACCAATGATTCTCCGATTGGGAGACTGGAGAGTCCAAGAGATTTTTGTTGAATCAGAAATGCCGAACAGGAGGAAAAGAGGTCCAGAGTCTTCTATTCCAAAAAGTCGGTTGATCGGAAGGAAATATTTAAAAACTACGACTTTTTGGTTTGCCTAGGAAGAAGAAGAAGTCTAGTGAGTCTACAAAAAATCGGCGACTTGAATTGCTTTATCCAGGAAGATTGAAGAAGTCTATTAAGTGCTTGAAGACATTACACTGGTTTTTTGGGGAAATCTCCACTAAGTTAACTGAATATAAAGTGAATTAAATACTAAGTAAACTGAATATAAAGTCAATTAAGTGCTACGTGAATTAACTAAAAAGTGAATTAAAATTTACAAAACTAAAATTACTAAGTGATCTAAATAAAAAGTCAATTAAATACTAAATGAACTAAATACTAAATGATCTAAATATAAAGTGAACTAAATACAAAGTGAATTAAATACTAAGTGAACTAAAAACTAAGTGATTTAAATACTAAGTGAACTTCGCAAGAAACCGGATTATTACAACCCCACCTGCAGTATGTGACAGGATGACAACGACAACAGGAAAGAAAGGTAAGAAGAACAATTTTTATTACAACTTTTCCAGTATAGTTTTATTTGGTCCAAAATAGTTTCCGGCTGTGGTTACAAATATTAAAAAGCGTTTAAAAGTTTCAATAAAATTTTCTATTCTTCAGAGTGTTGTTCAGCAACAATATAGATTGTTTGCAATCCATTAAAATTATTAAAATTGAAAAGAATTTAATTTAAATTTCTTTTTATGATAATTTTGATCTTCTGCTAGTTTCCGGCTGTGGTTACAAATATTAACAAGCTTCTAAAAGTTTCTATAAAATTTTTTATCCTTCAGAATATTGTTTAGCATCATTCTAGTAACAATCTAAATTGTTTGCAGTTTATAAAAATCATTAAAATTAAAAAGAATTAATTTAAACTTCTTTTTATGACAATTTTGATCTTCTGCTGATCGGCGGCTGTGGTTACTTTTATTAAAAAGCGTTTAAAAGTTTCAATAAAATTTTCTACTCTTCAGGATGTTGTTCAGCATCATTCTAATAACAATCTAGATTGTTTACAGTCAATAAAAATTTAAAAAAAATAGAATTTAATTTAAACTTCAAATTTGTGCTATTTGTCAAAAAAGTACCCTTTTCGAATAAAATTATAATTTTGTATTAAAATATGACCAAAGAATTGGGATGAGGTTTTTCAAATTTTCTAAAACGTAACGTAATATGAAAACGATTCGAAAATTGTAATAAAAAGCTAAAACTAAAATTAACAAAATCACTGAAAACAACTAAATTTTATTTTTAAATGAAACATAACAAAAATAGCTGAAAAATAGGCTACACACTTTTATTCGCAAAAATAGCTGTTTCTTTAAAATCCGTTAATTGTAAATTAGCGTGCTCTTTATTTAGCGTCTATGTTCGGAAATTTCTCACTTGAGGTGCCAACGATTATTACTTCAATTTATCTTGACCATAATTCAAAGCCTTATTTACCCGGATACGTGGGTTTCTCTCTATTAAGAAACGAGACAGCTCCTCGAATCACTGTTAATGCTGTTGTTGGCCGTAATTTTCGTATTACTCGGAATATATCCGCGTTTATTAATTTCATTTTATTTACGCCCCTACGATTCTCATTAATTTTTGAATTATTAATTGCCCCCCTTTTAATGACAAGAAATGTAAATAAACTCCAAAAAGAAAGAAGAATATATTCCTCGACGTGCTCTAAATTGGCAATTCTTTAGAATCCTTAGAAAACAAGATTTATCTAGTGCTTAGAATTATTAAATTTCCAGAGGTCCCTGAAGTTAGCGTCGACGCTTGAGTATAGAAAACAATTTTTTTTTTTGTGAAATCTAAAAGAAATTATTATTTCAAACGTTTTATGCTAAAATCTGAAGGGGAGATTTTTTTAACTCCTTAAATGAATAAAAAAAACTCGAAGTAGGTCCGTAAATCCCGTAAAAGTCCGTAACTTTGCTTGAAGTCCGTAAAAGTCCGTTTTTTTTGAAAAAAGGTCCGTAAAGTCCGTAATTTTATTCAAAAAGGGTGAAAAGTTCATAAATTGTATTATATAATTTTGAGAATTTTAGAGAAATTACAAATGATTGCAGAAATTCAAATATTTTTAAAAGTAATCAAATTTTTCGCAAAAATGTAATTATGTTCAAAATTTTTTTTAAATTCTCGTCAAAATTTCAATTATTATCTTTAGAAATAGTAAAATTCTTCTCAAAAATTCAATTATTTTCAAAGAATTTAATAAACATTGTCAACATTTCAATTATCTTTATATAAATAAATTGCAAAATTCTTCGACAAAATTCAATTATTTTCAAAAATTTTATTAAAATTTATTACAAAATTTCAATTATTTTCATAATTAACAATATTTATCACACGAATTCAATTATTTTCTAAAGTAATAAAATTCAATTATTTTCAAAAATTTTAATAAAATCCATTGCAAAATTTCAATTATTTTCAAAAGTAATAATATTCTTCGCAAAAATTAAATATTGTTCAATATCGACTATTTTCATAAAATTTACCAAAAGAATTTAATTACTTAAAAAAAAATTTAATAAAATTCTACAAAAACTTTTAATTATTATCAAAAAGTAATAAAAATTTCACAAGAATTTTATTAATAACAAATTTTTTTCTATAAATTTCTTCGCAATCATTCAACTATTTTCATAAATAATAAAATTTTTACGGGGATTCAATTATTTTCGTAAATAATAAAATTCTTTTTAGGAATTCAATTATTTTCAATTGAATTTTAATCGAATTCGTCGAAAAAATTCTTAAAACTTTTATTAAAATTCGTCCAAAGAATTTAATTATTTAAAAATTTTGTTGATAAAATTTTCAATGGGAATTGAATTCCAAGAAACATTCAATTATTCAATAAATTATTTATTTGCATTTCATTCGTATTTAAATAATTGAATTCTGGTAGAATTTTCTCGTAAACATTGATTTAAAAATAGATTTCAGTTAAAATCTTAGATTATAATAATTTAATTCTTTCGAAAAAATTTCATTAAAATTTTGAAAATAATTGAATTTTATCGAGACATTTTTTTTAAAATTGTCTTAAAAATAATTGAATTTCTACCAAAAAAAAAAAAAATTTTATCATAACTTTTTAAAATGTTTGAATTTCTGCTAAAATTCTGATATTTTTGAAAATAATTGAACTATTTTTTAAAGAATTTTATTGGAATTACGTATTGAAAATGTTTGAATTCCAGTGAAGAATTTTATTAACATTTTTGAAAATAATTGAATTCCTCAGAAAAATTTTATTATATATGAAAATTAATTAAAATATTTTTAGATATTCAAATAAAATTGAACATTGAGAATAATTGAATTATAATAAATTTATTATAAGATTTTTAGAAAATATAATTGAATTTTTTTGAAGAATTTTATTATTAAGGAAAATAATTGAATTCTTAGAAATAATTTTATGGAGAATTTAAAAAATAATTGAATTTTTTTTTGAAGAATTTTATTATTTAGAAAAATAATTGAATTTATTGAAGAAATTTTTTTCAAATCGTATTGAAAATAATTGAATTCTTTAGAGAAATTTTAATATTTATGAAAATTAATTGAAATATTTTCAGAAATTGAATTCAAATTGAACATAAATATAATTGAATTATAATAAATTTTTTAAAAATTTTTAGTAAATAATTGAATTTTTATAAAGAATTTTATTTAGAATTTTAAAAATAATTGAATTTTTTCGAAAAATTTTATTTGTTTAGAAAAATAATAATTCAATTCTTTGATAAAATGTTATTCAAATTATGCTGAAAATAATTGAAATTCTATGAAGAATTTTAATACAAGTTTTAAAAATAATTGAATTTTTTTGAGAAATTTTACTGAAAATAATTGAATTTCGACGAAGAATGTTATTATTTTTATAACAATTAAATTTCTTGCAAAGAATGTTTTATACAATTTAGAAAATAATTGAAAATTTTTTGGAGAAATTTTATTAAAATTAAAAATAATTGAATTTCTGTTAATTTTTTACAAGAATTTAATTATTTTTGGAAATTTTTAATAAAATTCTTCGCAAGAATTGAATTATTTTCATAAATAATAAAATTCAATGCAGAATTTCAATTATTTTATTTATTTTATTTATTTTTAATACAATTTTAATCGAATTTTGTCAAAAAATGTAATTATTCTTAAAAATTTCTTTAAAATTCGTTGATAGAATTCAATTATTTGAAAATTTGTTGATAACGATTTTTTATGCAAATTGAATTTTAAGAAACGTTCAATTCTTCAATAAATTATTTATTTGCATTTTTGTATTTAAATTTGTATTTAAATAATTGAATTCTAGTAGAATTTTCTAATAAAAATTGATTTTAATAAAAAATGAATTTCAGTTCAACTTTTAGATAATAGAATATTAAATGCAGTAGAGCGTGAATTTTAAAAAATAATTGAGTTTTGTAATTAATTTTTTTGAAAATGTTTAATTGGTTTTTTTTAAATATTATTTTTAGTTTTTATTTTCTAATATTTATTTCATTAAAGAATTGACGAATAATTGAAATTTCGTAAAATTGAATATTGTAAAGAAATGAATTTGAAAATTGTCAAAGAACTTTTTCGAAAATTGTTAAAAATATATATTATCGATATAAAGAAGAATTTTAGATAAAAATTCTTAAAAATAATAATTGAATTGATAATGATTTTAATTATTATAAATTATTTTTAGCTCGTAAAGTCCGTATTTTTAAATACTTTCACTGCTTATTCGAGCCCTGATAATATAAAGTTTGTAAAAAAAATATCTTGTTAAAGTAAAAATAATTTGTAACAATAAAAAATATTTTTCTTTTCCATATTGAGAATATATATAAGAATGGCGAATGACTGAAAAAAAGGCAGTGTTAACGATCTCAGAATTCTGACACACAAATAAACGCTTTGTCATTCGGTGAAAAATTTATTTTTGTCATGATTTTTATTGCTTTCTTTAAATTGGTTATTCACACTGTTCATTAGCAGTTGATTCAATCGCCATTGTTGATGTGGCGTTCGTCACTTATTCGTCGACATCGGATCATCAAAAAATTGATGCCGCATTCGATAATATAATAATATAACTACTTATCATCTCTTCTGAAAGTTATTTAAAAAAAAAAAAATATTTTTTCCTTTCTTCATCTCGATTTCTGTGATTCTATCGTTAAAAAAAAATATTAAATTAGTTGATGAATATGACATGAAATATGAATCATCAAATTTTTTATATTTCTTTGAATTTTGAAGTATTTCAAAAAATAAATAGAAAGAAAGTCCTTCAAAAACTGTGGATAGAGAGTTTCGGCTAATTTTTTTGGTCAAATATATAATTTTTAATCATTTGCCACACGCAGTGTGTCGTAGATTGTAAACCCCACCCTCTTGACGATTTCTAACGTCCCCCTAATGGTGCATTCACACCTTTGAAAAAAATCGATAAAATTCATCTAAAATTCAATTATTTCCATAATTAATCAAATTTCCACAGAAATTCAATTAATTTAGAACAGCATTTTTAGAAAAATTAAAAAAAAATAAATTGTTTAACAAAATTTTTTAAACAATTCTTCACAATAATTCAATTACTTTCACTAATAATAACATTTTTCATGAAAATTCGCAATTATTTAAAAAAATTATTGATAAAATTCTTAGCAAGAATTCAATTATTTTCGCATAAATAATAAAAATCATTGAAGAATTTCAATTATTTTTAATACTATTTTAAATTAATTAATCGAAAAATTCAATTATTTTCACAAATAAAGTTTTGCACAAGAATTCAATTATTTAAGATAAAAGTTTTATAAAGAATTTTATATTTCGCAAACATTAATTATTTAAAACAATGTTTCTAAAATTCTTATGAGGAATTTAATTATTATTTTCAAAAATAACAAAATTTTTACAGACATTCAATTCTAATAGAATATTTTAATAAAATTTTTCGCAATAATTTAATTATTTTCATTAATAATAAAATTCTTTTCAGGGAAATCAATTATTTTTGAAAATTTTAATAAAATTCTTTGCAACTATTCTTAAAAATTTAATTTCAATGCCTCGAAAAAATAAAATATTTTTAAAAATGTTGTTTTTACATTCTTGGGAAGAATTCAATTATTTTCAGAAATATTACCATTTTTTTTTTACAGGAATTCAATTATTTTCAAATATTTTAATAAAATTTTTGGAAAGAAAATAAATTTTAACAAATTTTCACGAATGGATTCAATTATTTTTTTTAATTTTTAATACAATTTTTCGAAAGAATATAATTATTTTCATAAATAATAAAATTTTTTGCAATAATTCAATTATTAAAGATAAATATAAAAATTATTCCCGAAAATTGAATTATTTTAAGGCATTTTAATAAACAATAAAATAATAAAATCGTTCGTAAGAATTCAATTATTATCATAAATATAATAAAATGATTTTTAGGAATTCAGTTATTTAAAGAAAATCAATAAAATAATTCTTTGCAAAATTTAATTATTTTTCAAAACTTTTCGCAATTCAATAATTTTTAATATCAACTATTTTTATAAAGTTTCCAAATTCAATAAATTATGTTCAAATTCAAATTCAATTCTTCAAAAGAATTCAATTATGTCGATAAATTTATTTATTTATTTATTTATTCAAAATTTTAACGGGTTTATTCCCGAAACTTCAATTATTTTCACGGATTTTAAAAAAAAAAATTAAAAATTTAAATAAAATTCTTTGCAAAATTCAATTATTTTCAGAAATAACAATATTTATCACAAGAATTCAATTATTTTTAAAAGCAAGAAATTTCTTGTTGGAAATTCTATTTTTTTTTTTAAATTCCAATAAAATCGTTCGCAAGAATTCAATTATTATCATAAATAATAAACTGCTTTCTAGGAATTCAATTATTTTCAAAAAAAAAAAATTTAATAAAATACCACACAGACATTCAATTATTGTAAAAATTCGAATAGAATTCTTTGTAAAATTTAATTAATTTTTAAAAACTTTTCGCAATTTAATGATTTTTAATATCTACTATTTTTATATAATTTCCAAACAGATTTCAATTATTTAAAAAATTTGTTGTAATACTCTTCGTAAGAATTTAATTATTTTTATGATTAATAGAAAGTTTTCAGGAATTCAATTATTTAAATTAGAATTTGCATAAAATTAGTCGAAAGAAATGAATTATTTAAAAATTTTAATTTTAATTTTAAAAACAACGCAAGAATGAAATTATTTTTCTAAATATTTAAATTTTTTTATGAATAATAAAATTCGTTGCGCAGAAATTGAATTTATATTGCAGGATAAGAATGAAGTAAATAATTTTTTTTGGATGAAAATTAGGAAAAAGTCGGGAAAATAAAAAATAGAATATAATTTTTGTCAATTTTGTGAAGTGTCTGGAATTAATCATCAGAGAAATGTCGCAGGGAAAATGAAAATTAAATTTTTGTGGCAAACCCTGAATTTATAGAGATGGCGCAGTAGTTACTAAAGTTGCGCAGTTGGAAATTTTTGCAGAAAATTTAAATGCGCAGTTGTCAAAATTTAACGTCTTTTTGTTGCATTATAAAATTGCGCAGTAAAGTTTTGCGCAGTTTGGAGATGCGCAGTAGCGTTATGCGCAAGATATAACTGCGCAATGGGATTTTTTCAAAGTACGAATGCGCAGTAGTTAAAATTTTTCCCTCTCTTTCTCTCTCTCTCTAT